>JAMKCH010025171.1:0-19112 GCA_023653785.1 Ophioderma brevispina | reverse complement strand
GCGATGTCAAATAACAGGCTGTCCCTACAAAATGGACACATTCTTGATTTTTGCATGGTTGTAAAGCTTTCAATCAAAAAATATCCCCATCTGAAAGCATAAGCTGAGAAATTCTTGGGTGGTACAAAATATCTTGTGAATGAAATTTCTAATGTGTATAGGAGCAAATAAGAAATTCCGCCTATTTTTATATTGAAATACAAACAAGCAACACCCCCCAAAATCACTTTTTTCCTCTTTTAATACATTTCTGTACCCAAATACAAGGTAAGAAAATCTATTGAGTGTCTAGTCTATATGAAATTACTATATGACACAATATTTGGGTGCCTAAAAAATCTCTCATTGCCTTTATAGGAAATAGAATTTTTTGTTTTTTAAAATCTTTCAATAGATGATTTTAAATCAAATCCTTAGTGAAAGAGTATGTTTCAACATGAAAGAATATGAGAATTAAGATAATATGCACTGAATTACCCCAAAAAAAAAAAAGATATTTGAGTGGCTTACCAAAATGGTGATTTCCACACAGTGAGGCGCTGAGTCCCAATGCCTCACCACATTGCCTTTGGCTGCCGGTTCAAATTCAGCACGACAATGAAGGTTCCAATACCATGTTGCCACATAGAGCTAAATAGTTTATTTATGTAAATTATGGTTGCCACTTCTAATCCTGCCGGACAGTCAGACAGTGCTGGACAACAATGAGGTTGCCAGTTTGAAAGCCCAGACAGATGACATTATTTTTTGATGGCTATATTTTTGTAATATATCGGGAATAAGATACTGTTTTGTAACAGGGAAATAAATTGCTACTAATCATGTGCCAGCAGCAGCCAGCAGGGGTGTGGTGGGGAAATATAGGGGGGCAGAGTGATGAGGAATTTCCCCCAAAGTCTCTTGCTCCCCCAGTACCTTCAGTTATAATTTTCACAATTCTATTCATTACTATTTCATAATTATAGTATCAAAAGATAAAAGGCAAGACGAATGAAAGGTTCCTTATCAGAATATACACCAACAATAAAAAAATGTATTTATTTATTCATTCAATCGCCCTGGCCGCCGGAAAAAAAAATCACATGTATAAGTGCATCCAGTCTATTTTATTATGACGTGCAAGTAAAGTCCGCGATGTGATTTGCTAATAGAGACACAACCTACAGCAATGGCAGCTAGCGGCACGTTTGAGGTTTGTTGTGTTAAACGCGCTTTTGATTGGATAATCGGTACACGCCCCCGTGATTTTACGCTCCGATTGGATAATCGGGACACACCAAAATGTCCAGCGATGATTTTTCTCGGAACCCTAACACCTTGCCATGTACGGTGATGCATGGAACATTTTAACAATGCAGTTGCCATAAGTACGCCAGTGAATTTCCAGGCACGCGTTTTAAACAAAAAAAAACCCTCAGTCTTAAACATGTGGTAAGTTTAGCCTACAATGTAAAAGATTACGTTCGGATTGATTGCGAATATTAAAGACCCACTATCGGTGATTGGCTAAATCAGAGCAAATACGAAAAAAATCCATCAAAAATCAGATTTTGCAGTATGCACAAGTACAGGGATCCTAACATTACCTGCAAATGATAAGACCAGAAGCAATCTAATAAGGGACAGAATCGGAGAGTTTAGTCCTTACTGTCCGCACGCGCACGGACAATTACTACAACACGTAAATTGAATGGAGAATCGTTATCTTGGAACACTGCGTTTTCTTCCTTTTCTGTCAATCTACAGCTGGAAAGGTAAACTTATGAGAATTCTACAGACTTATCTTCACTTTGAAGCTATTCCTGCAAATTTCAAATATTTTTCAATCACTGATAGTGTTACTTAAAATATACTATAAAAAAGACGAGGATGAATATGACGTTTGATAAGGTAAACTTGCTTAGACTCGGTTACTACATTGATGGTCGGTCCAACGAGGCGTAAAGCAGCCATCCCCCCAAAGAAAACAACAGACTACTCGCTGAGTACTCGGGCAGATTTAAATGGTTGTAAAATGCAAGTTCCAATTAATTTAAGATTATTATTTTGCTTTACCTCACCAGCTTCTGGTGTTTAGCCAAGTGGTGTATTATCTGCCAATGAAATGAACACTCAGTCTGTCCTGAAACAAGGTCTCCACTGCACTGCGGGCTTGTGTTTCACAACACCTATGATCTATCTCCGCTTGCAGAACAACAGCGGGCTTAAAATAAGTGCTTGCTTTGTTTATTTACCCTAATGCATTATTATTTTCACAAGGATGACACGAACAGACTTGACACTTGCCGAACTTGAAAAAGTCGTGGGTCGGCGCGATAATTTTCTGCGCGCAAGAAAACCCCTTTGCTTTACTCAAACGAATTTTCTGGGCTCAATAACAAAAAAATTCGCATATCGACGCAGAAACGCAACCTAGCGCGAACCCTGAGCGCCATCATCATCAATCATCATTCATGAACCCATCGCCCATCATCATCATCAAAACCAGAAATGCAGAAAAAAAAAAAACAGAAAAAGTAATTTAACAATCTGTTTAAAGTACTCTGAAAATGAGATGTAAAAACTTGAAAAAAAAAAGCTTGAGTACTAAAAAAAAAATTAAGGGAAACTAATTTTGAAAAATATATTAAACACCCCCTCTTTGCAAATTGGACCCCTTCTATTTAAACTAAAGCCCCCAGCTAACAGGCTACAAAAATCTAAGACAGGATTCCTTAATTCCACTTTTGCGAATGCTACAATTAGGCAACAACCCAGGGCTTTCCCCCGCTTCCATTTCGAGCAAGTGCCGACTGCTGACTGCACAGTTGCATTGGAGTGCCAAAGTTACCCAGATTTCAATGTTCCGTACCACTCGAACTGCACAAATTCGGCATATAACGGTAAAATAATTCTACCTTTCACCGGTTGGGTCAGATTTTGTCGAATGACCGGGAAACACGTTATGAAAACGGGGGATAGAATTGATACATGATATAAGATACAGGATAAAATTTAATGGGCCGCCACAACATCCGAGGAGCCTATGTGACTTCTGTAGCGAAATAGCGCCGCCAAAGATCATAAATTCCCAAGGTTGCTAACCTTTAACTTTAGTCCTGTTAGGCTATAACAACAAATTATTATGATAGGTTCATCAAGAATTCTGAAACAAAATTCTAGGCACTCGCAAGTGTGAAACCCTGAAGGGTGTGACAATGTTGAAAAACGGTAATAGTACGCAATTCAACACAACAATCTGAACAGAGTGGCGCATGCCCATTTGCGGGAATAATAATCAGAGAGGCTTATTCCGGAAGTCAATTCATTACGAGTATCATACGACTATGTACGATTAATAAAATTTCCAATTTTAAAATTGGATCAGCATATTAATCAAATTGTACGCTTGTTCAGTGTTGTAGTCAATGCATGCAAGTGAAGTCAGTGCAAGTAGTATCATAATTATGTATTATGCATAATTCTCTGCACCTCATGTCATACATTGTAATACCGAGTTTGCATGTTTGGTTTTTTTTTTTAGCATGTGACAACTCACCTGAAGACCATAATCTCTTGGCGTTTGGAATACATGATGATGATAGATGATGCAAACACGATCGGCAGGCTGCACATATTTTCAACATTTTTACACCCTGCTAATCAAGTAAACAGAGCGTGACATATACATCATAAAACTGTAAACAAATCACACGTGAGATTTTTAATCAGGTCAGTGTTTGAAAATTTTCCGGTGTCAAAGGTCAAGCTGGAACCACATTTCACATCAGCGCGGAAGAATAATTAAAAGTTTGTCGTCATTGTTCAGTAGATTGAGGATTGAAAGTGATCAAAATTGTTATAAAAGACGATAAGTATAACTTCAATCACTATGTAATAAAATTGTAATTCCTTGCATAAATTATGAAAAAGTGGACTACATAAATGACGTCAAGCGGATGTTCTTATTTTCGTCAAGGGTGTTGCACGGTGCCAGCAAGCTTGTAGACGATCCAATCTTCTGTCAAAGGCAGATTTTCGGTGTGAAATGAATGAAATTATAGATTTTTATAGCACAACTATACCATACCATGCTTAGGTATAGACTTGGTTATAAAAAAGAAGAGTATTTTATGTTGGCGGTTCGGGAGGTCGTCAGTGGAAATATTAATGAGTATTTGTTATCATTTTGACACGCACACTAAATCAAGCCTCAATTCAATGTTTGACTTTGCTGAGGACATGTTGTTGTAAAATTATAAAAAAGGAGGCAGTGCAAAAGGGGGAACTAATCTTGATAAGGCTTTGCTTTGCCATTGTAACATTGAACTTGAACTTTCAAAGTAACGATACCGAGCTTCAATTTCTACTGGAGAATAGACGAACTGGTCTGTTGAAAATCAACTGAATCAATCTTGCAATGGAATTGCATGCAGCCCTGTGCTGTGATGTTGGGTGTCAGTGTCGGGGTCTTCAGTATTCAGATGTATGCACTCACTGTAACATGCAGCAAGCTATTTAAAGTTTTAAGGACAGTTAATTCTCTCGCACAAAGCAAGATGTTTTTGCCACTAAGACAGTTTGTCACAAAATGAACAGGTAAGCTTACTACTGTCAGGGGCTCAATTTAGAAAAATAACATGCACAGCCCCTGATTTGTCCTCAAAATGGGCTGATGAAAAAACACAAAATTCTGCATGCACAGAGCCAAAAGTTACATGCATTTGGTGCATGTAAAACCCCTCTAATAGCACTGCTACTGTCTTTAGTAATTATGCAATGGTGAAGGGTCATGTTGAAGATGACATTGCTGCACCATTGTCTGATAGTGACAGTTACAGCTCCAAATATTGTACTAAGCCCAGTGATTGCCCCACAAATAAGGCTAAGTAAGTAGACCACTATGCCTGATTGCCTGCTGAGCATTACTCCACGTCTTTTGAACGTCTAGTCATAATGTAATGATGCATGCAAAATGCTGTCTATAGTTTTAGTAATCATTTCTTGGCCAAGGCGTACGTGCGCGTTGCTTGTTGCGTGAACTGTGTTTACGTGCAACCCAGGGGTGCGCCGTTTTGGCGGGGAAGCGGGCGTACCTAGTAACTTGGCCAGGGTTCACATTAGTGTGCGTTTTTGCGTCTATGACTCACTACTTCAAATGTGGACGCACTTTGGCCTAGATAGAGTAAAATTTTGCGTCTATGTTGGACGCAAAAAAATAGCCACTTAAAACTACCACACAAGTCACAGAGTTGCTCTGGCACATGTCACAATATTGTTGTATCATTTGCAATCTCAAACAAATATTATCTGTTACTATTAATTACATGGAGCAAATCTGTGAAAATAAATATTAGGTGGAAATTTACGTATTTACGTTTTTTTTAAGGTCACGAACCTATCATGTCTTGTTAAAGACGCTCTGCTATGTCCTTTTCGAGGTAAATCCCCCATTAGAATAAATGGTGTGAACCCCCCCCCCCCAAGCGTTAGCTGAGCCCATGCAAACTCTTAACACACATAGGATATAAAAATATGATCCAGAAATCTACCCCCAGGGCGGCCGCAGCCAAAAATCCCCCACCACCACTCACTCATCCAGGGGCCACGTCCAAGTCAAACACCACACACGAATTCTCCACCATAATGATAATTGCTTACTCCACGAATCCCCGTGACCGCGCAGGCGCCCAAGCCGAGAGTCTGGTTCTTTCTGTTTTTAATACATTAAGAAATTTTCACAATCATGAAAAAAAATAATGAAATACATAAACACCGGCAGTACAATCTTGTACAAGGATGTCTGACTGAGGCTGTCAGCTAAACCGCAAACACCTGTGTTGGACTCCGGATACTACTAAAAATAGACTATGTCTGGGTGATCAATACGTTGGTTAAAATTACGAGTGCTTTACGGTAGCTGGTGGCGATATAATTCAGATTAAGACTGCCTTGAACAAGGCTAACCCTATCACGCACCAAAGGGTATCAAGGATACTTTCCAGTTCTTTTGGAGTTTAAGGATCATCAGGGTAATTACTTTTCAATATGCCCAGTCTAGGTTTTGGAATTGGATGTTTATGGATTATTTGCAGTCATGTAAAACAGTGCTCATACCTGTTAAAACTTGACACACATAAAATTTGAACCAGATGCACTTTTACAACCTCAGGGAAACAAATTTGCGTCCAAGTAGACGCACTATTTTCAAAACCTAGTGTGAACCCTGAACTTGGCCAAGAAATTATTACCCCACCTATAGTTAGTTAACCCTAACCCGTCCGAGAGTCATTGCAAAGCAATCAAGGGGCGTCAATTGATTCTAATTGAATCTCGTGTCAGCTATTTATTACCTGCATGGTCTGATGGACTTTGGCCGTCTTCCTAGATATATGGTACACATCTCAAGGGTTGTAGCCACTCGGGTAGTCTGCTGGGTCATGTCTGACGCCTCCATAATTACAATATCATAATGCCATTAAAATAGAGATTAACCGATCAGGGTTTCTCTGCCGATCCGATGGCCGAACTTTTTTGTCGTATCGGCCGAACCACCGATCCGAGGTTTGCCCCATATGTTAAAGATCGACCAACCTAGTGAGTATTAGTAGGAGTAGTTCGGTACTGCAACCCTAACTGTATCCCCATAGGTCTACATTGGGTTGCGGGCAATATGGGGATCCCGGCGAAAAAAACTTATGTATTCCAGGAAGCAATTAGACATGCAGGACGTTTGGTCACACATATGCCCCATTGAGCAGTAATACAGGGATTAATGTTAACTAAAAAAGGCCCTTTGGGGTCTGTAATATCACTAGCGATTACTAACGTTTGAAGGAAAAACTCGGCAATTTTCATCCGCTTCTATCCAGGATTCTATAGCAGCAGCGGCCATATGTTTACATCTCACGAGGGGTATCTATAAACAGACGCTCCATTGGCCACGACCTGTGGAGAGGTCAGGTCATATGGTGTATCGGCTTTGGACAGGCCGCCGATCACCGTGTTCAATTTTCACGTTCGTTCAACATGCTCTTTTTTGAGCTGGTGATTGCGGAATTTGCAGACTACACAGCAGGGACATCATGAGGAAACGGTCAACAACAACTTCGCGTTGCTAAGACAATGGACCATCACAGGTTAGCAGTCTAGATCACAGTGTAATCATTCTTGTACACTAAGGAGACAGTGAATTTTATCAGTAAAGATTTTCATAAATTGAGTCGTACGTTAAGACTAAAAGAATTTAGAATAATGTGTATCTAATTGTTCAAAATTTCTGTTTTGAAAAAAAAAAATGTAGTTCCAAAATGGCGGCGAATGGGCTGGGTAGCGCCACTATCCTGTAGAAAAGTGCATGGATTAAAACAATACGATTGGAATTGCGCAAACATTCAAAGCAAATTTGGAAAGCAAAATCATGGATGGTAACCAGGGTTCCCGCTTTTTTAAGAGCGTCAGTGAGTCCATGACGCACTTTTTTAAAAGTCGGACGCACTGTTCTGACTCCTCAACAAGCTCTCGCGTCCGCTGGACGCGCCAGAATTTCACAGTACATTCACATTTAATACATGACTTTTCACTTCTATCGGCTCAGATTTTACTCTCAAGTTAAAAAAAAACAATGGGATTGTTCTCCCCATAGTTAACAATCCTGACCAAATTGTCAATGAGCGGACCTCCTCCACAAAAGCAAAGGGTTTTATGATTGGCAATAAATTCGGGGACAACCCCAGAGAGACCCGTTGCCGTGGTTGCAGTGCCGGCTTCCTCCTTAAAGATCGATGTAATGTAAACAGAGCGGCAAATATCAAAAACATTTTGGATAATGACAAGTGTTATTTTCACCTCTGTCAAGAAGCATAACGATAAAACTAATTAATAACACCAAGTGCAAGACAAAAAATCAAGTAAAAAAATTAAATAACCTTAAAATATGAATAAAATAATCTCATAATAAAATCAGAGCAAGGACTTAAAAATTTGGAAGAAAAATACTAAGAAAAAACAAACTTAAACCACGTGGTTGGAAATCCTTGCCAGCAAAACGGGAAACCCCGCCCTGATGGGGAAACCCTCTTGGGAAATGCATACCGGTACATGTGGATTCTGTTCGGAAGTCATACTTGGATCATGGAGTAGAAAATTGCCATGTTGCACAGGGACTGGTTTTACTCGGAGGATACGAACCAGGTTATCGTTCTCACTCAGTAAATAATTAAAACTGACTCGTCTTTATGCCATGTCCAATAAGAAATTCAAAGGGAACATTGTGTTTGTTTTGTTGTGGATTTCACGCCCATTGACCCGATTCGGTTTGCATTGCTTGTGTTTGCCGCGACTGGTAGAATAAATGGACAGGACAGGGTGTTTAGCTTCTTTAATATGCTGACAGTAATTTAAGTTTTATTCAATTAGGTTGGTTTTAGCTTGCGACAAGCATTTGTTATTTTCCATTACCAAAAAATCTCTTGTGTACTTTAGCTCATTTTACATAACGAGGCATATTTTCTTTAATTCATGTGATTAAAATAGGATTAAATGTGTTCATACTGAGAAAATAATGAGAAAGTCCATATAATTTATTAGGATCGGCCGATAAAGCTTTGTATCAATGACGATTTTAATTGAAATGACCAAAGAGGCAGTGTCAACATTGCCAAAGTAAGTAAGGGAGGGCGGAAGGAACTAGGAATGGTGTTTAGTTGTAGTAGGTAAGTTAAATACAACTTTTGTTTAGCACTGGAAAATACTGTGTGAAACTGTTTGGTTCTCACAAATGTTCAGTGCCAAAACTAGGTAATTGGGTTCGCGGCGAATTTACGGCACTGCAGATGGACCTCTCGACATGAAAATATGATCCGAACCCAAAAAATCGAGGCCGACGCAAATTTTTTACTAGCGTGAAAAACTTGTGCGTCCATTTGGACGCGCGATTTTCAGAGCTTAACGAGAACCATGGGTAAACGAAAGCAGCAGCGACCACTTTGATCAACTTGAGATTGCACCGAGTGTCGGTACTTGGGTAAGGATTTCAGGCATTTTCGGCATGTTACCCTAAACAATTCCACATGTTAATATCATAGAAGCTATTGTGGCTTCACTAATGTCGCTGGAGACGTTGTTAGGAAAACGTAACTAAGTCGGGTCTAAAAAGGAATTTGAAGAGCACATAGTTGGTCCATTGTTCCGTTTAGAAAAATCGGCTTCGTAAAGGGTACTTGGTCGCCACTAAGAGAGTGTGCAATGGCGGTTCGACTTTTAAAATAGGGCCTATAGGAATTGGCGACAATGATTATAATAAATCTTTGCCGTCCCAAATTTGCTACAAGTTCCGATGAGGTATTTTTGGAAGATAAGGTTATCTTTTAATACCAGAAGGTGAGTAAAATATAAAGTACACCAATCAATAAGCGGGGCAATGTAAATTCCCGCAAAACTCTCCTGTCCTGAGTTCATCAGAATATCAAAACCTATGCTCGTTTAAATAAAAGAATTTCATTATTATTGATTGACATTTCAAAATGATTGCGTTCCAAGTTTGAATAAACAAAACCTTTTGTTACAATATACTGTAATCGGACCGGCCTTCACGTGCCGTCGATACCCAGGCAGGCCGTCTAAATATGCTATTATGCTTGACAAGGGACAGATGCGAAGGAACATGGCGTGTCGGCCTCGTTATAGTACTATAGTTTACATTGCAGTAATGGCGGAAAATTATTTATGCAATCTTGTTCGCAAGAACAATTTACAAAACAATTGTATCCCATTCTTCCATCATTTGATTATTTTTCTGATTTTCCCCCAGTCCATTTCTTTTAACATTTTTTTTGTCATGGTAAGTACACCCCCCCTACCGCAGGTCCGCAATCAATCTCAATGACGTCAATGGAATCCCCGAAAAAAGCACGGTCAGGCCAGCTGCAGAGCTAGCGATTGCATGAGCTGACCTGTACATATCACTCCTCGCAAGGGCTGAGAAATTCATTGACTGATCCCCTTAGTCTTGTAGGTATTCATAATAATCAATGAGAGCAATGGATTGCTGAGTAGCAGCGCCACATCCCTTTAGACTAGCGTTTCCCCCGGGGCATTATCTATGTTCTATGCAAAATGATATTCATTCTAACCAACAACGCGCGCTCAGTTTGGCTCGTGGATCAAAAACTACGGCGGTGCGGAAAGTATGAGCTTGAATATTAGCCAGCCTAGACGTAGCATACTAGCATTGTGGGAAAATGGTTTGGTGCTCGTCAGATCCCACAAAGCTAAAAAATCCGATCAAGAAATTTTTGATTTTCTGAATCTCAGTGCCACTCTAGTTAAGGGATGTTCTCGTATTTAATCAAAATTTCTGACCCTCTCTGATGCAAAAAAAAAATCTTATAAAAGAAACCTATGATTTTTGATTAGTTTCATTCTAGAACTATGGCTGTTATTGTGTTAACGTTAGTCTCTCGGACTCTCACGCAGTATCAATGAATGAGATATTTTTGCAGTCTGGGTCACAAAACTACACTTGTGGGAAAATACTTCCGTACCGCCGTATAAATCAAAAACAAACTTTTGCTGATCCCCTTAACCTAGGGAGCAAAGGCCTTATTTTAAGGGTTTGGACACCTCTGCTTCACAACAATTCATATACCAAAAATGTTCCTGAAAGTCTGTGGAATCAAAATCTGGGGAGGCCATCTTGCAAATGTGGATGTTAAAGTGACCTTGGACCCACAGAAAGGACAAAGGTCAAAACCTCTTTTCAACAAATGTGAAATCACATATCATTTTCAGCCTTTCAAATAAACAAAAAAACACTAAAGAAACAACCTCATATTTGAAGTATACAACAAATGTGTAATTTACATGTTCCAAAAGAACCTAGGAATTAATTCTCTGCCAATATGTCAACTGATTTAAGCAAAGAAGAAGCAACCTTACCCTCACCAACAGAACCACCACCATCATTTTCGTCCACACCCCACATTTGAAGCAATGTTCAAAATATTGTCCATTACTAATTAGGGGCATTTTTCACCCCCAGAAGTAATTTTTACACGGATATTTTCTAGGAAAATGATTTAATCAACACGAAAATGATACCAGTGTATTCGATGAATGTTTTGAATAAAAGGTCAATCACAAAAACTTCTCTGTGAACCTACGGTTTTTGACTACTTGCTGGATGACGGAAAAGGCACAATTTTGGTCATTTTCTCCATTTTTGGCCCCAAAATTGCAACTGTTTCATAATTTTGATCATTTTTTGCCATTAAAACATTTCTTTACAACTGATGTTGTGGAAGATACAAGAACTTTAATTTAATGCCAGTTGGAGAATTCTCAAGTTTGGCAGTTACCATGGCAACGGCAATTTGCACCAATTTTTTTAGCTCAGTGACTGAAATTTGGCTTAAAATAAGGTTTAAATTGTGGTTGCCATGGTAACTGCCCAAACCTGATGAATGTACAAAACTACACCAAGAATAAAGTGTTGTTGTAAACCATACTATGAGTATGTAATAAAACTGTTTTTATAGAAGAATTTGATTAAATGATGAAATAAAGGTATTTTTCGTCGAAACATTGACAAAAATCACTCAAATCGTCCATTTTAAGGCTGGCCTGTGATGTTCAAGGGTCATAGGTCAAAATCCGTAGGTCACAGAAAGATGCTGGATTTACTTTTAATACTAAATCATCTCATAACATTTGGAGACACTTGTAATGTCTCATTAACCTTTTTTTAAAAAAAAAAAAATCCCATGCAAAAAGTTACTTTTTTTGCGTAAAAATTGTCAAAAATCAGTCAAGGTCATTTTTAAATAGTAATCAAATGGGGTGTGATGCAAATTGGGGTGTGGGTATCTATGGATACGGGTGGGGGTGTTGGTTGTGACTTAACCTGATCTTCAATTGTAGGAAATTATTTTGAATTATTTTACCATGGAATGTACAAGTGTCATTGTATAGTTCATAAAAGGGGTTTCTTACACAATTCAGTAGGTTTTAGACATTTTGTCATATTTTCTGAAATAAATGGAAAAGAGGGTGACCTTTCTCTGGGGTCAAGGTCACTTTAACATCCATTCTGCCAAAATGGCCCAACCCAGAGTGTAGTTTCAGACTTCAAGGAACATTTGGTATACAATTTCTGTGACAGAAGAGGTGGCCAGAAAAACCAAGTTGCTCCAGGTATTATCTTCAAGCACTACAATCAATGAGGAGAATGGAATGAAATGAGTAGCACAACGTGAGTTTGGTAAAGCTATGAATTAAATGTTATGTTCTATGCAAAGTAGTACTGAGAATTCATTGCAGTCCGCACAGTTTGACAAAAAAGTTAAAATTTAGTCTCTTCTACGACTGTATTATGACACTGTTGAGATGTACAAAAATATAGCCACTGCAAGCGAAAACGAACCTAAAAAATACGTACGAAAGAGTTAGAAACGGGAATATTTCTGCCGTATTTTCTGGACTCTGCCTCAAGGATTTTAGGTTCATTGAAGGCTTTGAAGCACAAAAAGATACAAAAAATATAAAGCAGTAATTTTCTCGTTCACTTATAACTGGGACAATTTTCCGTGGAGAGAGCTAGTCATGTGCCTGTATGCGTGTAACTTAGGACAGGACCATGTAACATGCAGTAGAGCTGAATTTGGAAACGCCTTGAAGTTGAGATTGTGTTAGTACGTGTAATACCTAGTGGTGTCATTATGCCTCGTGTTTCTCTGTAGGCTAAGAATTGATGATACGCTAATACATGTATTAAAATCAGTTTGAGCAAACTCGTGTTTTCAACTTAAAAACTGGTAAAATATCCCCATTTTATATTGTCCCTTTCTTTCATTCAATATATCGGTTGTGGCTCGGCAAGCTCTGACCTATTTTGCCGATCCGACATTTTTGCGATTCGCAAAATCAGGCACGCCGATCCGATGTCGATACAAATATCGGTTTCTCTACATTAACTTTAGTGGAAGGGGCCGATGTTCTCAAGGGAGTGGTTTTATGAAGTTAAGGTTAATTGTTGGCAACCACATAATGTATTATACTGGGTCTGACTATTCAGAAAGAACGATGGTGCCTTTTTTCCGTTGAACCTTAGTGACCTTTGAACAAGGTCAAGATCAAGCGGTCATACATCGTCCAAAAGGTATGGACCTTGGTGCCAAATGTGGCAAATTTCATAAGGAGTGTTGTATATATATTTATTGTGACTTGAGCCTTTTGTTTTCTGTTATAGCCAATAAGCTATTACAGACAGTGCATAAAAGTTGCCGTTATTCAGATGACAGTCCTGTCCAAAGCAAGAGTTTAGGCCTCATGTTTTTGCACTAGTGATAGTAAAACCCTAATAAACCCCATATACCTTGATATTAATGCATGGCTATTGTAAACCAAGTGTTTCATGAAAACTGTGCAAGAGAAAATGATTGATGTAGTCTATAATAACCAAATCCATGGATGAATGGTTGTTATAACCGTGAAACAACCTGATGTGCACTAAGAGACAAAATTAGTATATCTTTCAGTCTTTTTATGTCATGGACTAATCTAGGCAGTAACAGCAGTTATTAATTAGTAAGCTGACGGATTGGCGCCTAGATAGCCATACCTATCCTTTTTGAAACTCTGCCAAGTCCTGGTTTGATGCTAATTGAGCAGGAGGGGCATTCCATAAGGCCTACAGAGAAGGGAGAAATGATCTTCTGGGCCACCAAGTTAGACCTTGGGACTTTAACAGCAAGATCATGAGACCTGACTTAGCGCCTAAGGCGCGGATCAACTGCAAGCAGCTCAGGTAGCAGCTGATGAGATCTGGTGCTTGGACATAAAAAATGAGGGGCAAAGAGTGACAATTCCCTGCGATGACCCAGTGGTTGGATGTGATGAGTGGCGGGCTCACTCTCGGGGATACCATGATATAAATGCACGTCTCTGGATTCCTCTAGTTTGGATATTGAAGTGGGTGTTGCTCCTCACCATGCTGAGCTTGCATATTCCATGTTTTGGATCGAACCATGGATTTATATCAAGCCCCTATCAGTTGTCTCAAGATACGGTGCAGCTCGAATGAGCCTCCTGTCGCTGACTAGGCCGTTTTAAGCAATTTGGTAGCACCGGAGACTATACAGTCATTACTAAATGAGATGCATGTAGATCGCGCCCTGTCACCCTTCTAGAGTTGTAACAAAGAATGGAGACTTGATTGCCTGTTGCAGCATCTTGCTTGTTGGTTCCCCCGCCGCCAACTTAGTTGGCAAGGGGGACTATAGAAATGCCTGCGTCCGTGGGTGCGTGTGTTTGTGCGTGCGTCCCCCCAATATAATCTTCTGGTATCTAAGCAATTTTGGGTGTCCAACTTCGCACCATAATGCATCTCAAGTAGGCGTTTGGTGGGATTAAAGTGGGGTCATGTGGCCCGAGGTCAAAGGTCAATATGGTCAATAAATAGGGTCAATTTGTCAAAAATAGGGGTCAAATTTGGTCAAAAATAGGATATTTGTTTGTAACCCTTGTAACCACGATATCTTTTGATCTAACAAGTAATTGGGGTGTCCATCTTCGTCACCATAGATGTCACCCAGTAGACGGTGGATGAGTTCGAGGTGGGGACTTGTTAGGGGTCAAAGGTCAAATGCGGTCCAACAATTGGTATTAAATTGCTATAGCATTGGCAAGTGTTTGCAGGATGATGAAATTTGGTGGGGTGTCTACACTGTCAGTGCCCGAAAATTTGAAGGTCTTTCAAAGTCATCCGGGGTCATTCAAGGTCAAATGGGATAATTCTGCTTATAACCCTTGTCAAATGTGGTAGGATAATGAACTACTTGGTGGTTGGTCATTATCATGCCGAAAAATTGACGGCATGTCAAGGTCATTTGAGGTCATTCAAGGTCAAATGGAATTATATTTCCGACAATAGCCTTGGTCAATTGTGGTAGGATGATGAAACTTGGTTGGTGTGGTCAACATTCAGTGCCGAAAATTTAAGGTCATTTCCAGGTCATCCGGGGTCATTCAAGGTCAAATTGTATAATATTGCTTATAACCCTTGTCAAATGTGGTAGGATGATGACTTGGTGGTTGTGGTCAACATTCAGTGCCGAAAAATTTGAAGTCATTCACGGGTCATCCGGGGTCATTCAAGGTCAAATTGGATAATATTGCTTATAACCCTTTTTCAAAAATTGTGATGGATGATGAAACTTGGTGTTGTGTCAACATTCATTGCTGAAAAATTTGAAGGTCATTTCCAAGGTCACGCGGGGTCACAAAGGTCACTCAAGGTCAAACCACTAAGTAGTGGGTAGGATTATGAAACGTGGTGGGTGTGGTCAGCATTCAGTGGGCCAAACAAAATGAAGGTCATTTCAGGTCATGCGGGGTCATCCAAGGTCAAAGCAACTAAGTTGTGGTAGATTATGAAACTGTGGGTGTGGTCACCATTCAAGTTCCAAAATTTTGGTCATTTTCATCAAGTCATTTGAGGTCACTCCAAGGTCAAATCCAGACACATGTAAGGAAGGTCCATGAAAACTGATGGGTGTAGTATGCTTCATTGCCAAATTTGATATTCAGTTCAAGGCGTTGGGTTATTTCAGGTCACTAACTCAATATGTGGTAGGGTCATGAAACTTTGGTGCTGTGGTCATTTCTAAACCGAAAATTGTGAAAGGTCCTTTCAAGGTCAGTGGGTCATCCAGGTCACATAACTACAATAGTGTATGGTCAATTGGAGTCCACATTTGATAGCTGTCAATTGCACGGCATGTCAGCAGCCTCAAGTGTTTGGACCACTTTTTCCATCACAATTCTCCCTGTGAGATTAAATATATTTCCCTCCTTTACTTTCGCGTGTCGGAGGACCTTTGTGGTTCGAGACCGCCTTGTTTACTATGGGTACAGTCACATTGTGGATGTTTTAATTACGCGTCATCCAGAGCCGTGGGATTGGTCATTGTAGGGATATCAGAAAGAAATACGTAAAAGGGGTATTTTTTTCAAATTGTCACGATACATTCGTAGTAAGTCCGTGAAAAGGGTAGCGAAAACACTGAAATCTGGAAACAAGGGTGTAGTACGTTTTTCACACTTTACTTACTTAGGGTACATTTGGAAATTTTCGAGTTTGTTTCCTATTCGGCTCATAATGTGGTAATGACTATTCGTGTACAAAGAACAAACTTGCCAATACTTATTAAGGGTAGGATTTTACACTTTACCAATACTTGTGTAGGGGGGTGCTTTTTGCCTATCAATACTTGTCTTGTTTACGTGTAATTTTTGAAACTCCTGTTTTGGGGGGCGCGGGCACTTGGAACAATGATAATTGTGGATCAATCAAGTGACCTATACCTCGGCATGGATGTTTGTCTCCAGTAATGGTGCCACGTGGTTATTTATCTTACTGGTTATTCATCCTACTCTATACACTAAAAACCAGGAAAATATGAAAACAGGGTTCTGTGGGAGGGGGGTTCTCAACCCAATGGCCATACGGGACTTGCAACAACATCATCCCATTTTAGCCTTCTGGTATTCAATGACGGTACCAACACCTTTTTTCATGCCAATTTTAGTATGGCATGTTTCGTTTTTCAAAAATTTTCTCAAATTTGTTTGAGAAAGTAGTCAAATTTTCTGTCCAATTAGAAGACACTTTTCCTTAAATAATAGAAAATTTTCCTCATCGGAGTCAAATTGTCCAATTTTGCTAAGGTAAATTTTTTAGAAAAAGGGGGAAATTGTGGTTAATTTGGCCCAAAAATTGCATTTCTGTATAGCTACGTGTTTGTTTTTTGGCAAAAATGATATAGCTATGGGTCGTACACTCCAACCCTCGGAGGCCTCCTACCCCAACCAAACGTGGACAACTCCCCCCCCCAGGGGGTATATGGTGACTCTATACTTTGATCTTGCTTAGACAAAGTTCAGGGTCTCCTGAATCGAATGATAATTAATTCATCATACATGTGACTGAGACTAGATAACTAGTATCCATACTTTTCTCTCTGAAGTGCGTCATGGTTTTTCATTCACACGGAATACGAGATTCCTTTCCATTTCTTGGTTTTAACTTCACTTACTCATGGGTTATAGCAAAAATGTGGGTGTGTGGAGGGGGGGGGGGGGGGGGTGTAGGGTTGTTTCTACATCCAGAATAGTGTTTAGATGACGGTATTGTGCCAAAACTTGAGGCCTAACTCTTGCTCTGGACGGACGGGGGTTCTGCATAAGGCATTTTATGCATATTTGTCTCTAATTAGGTTATTTGCAAATCACAAACGAAAGGGCAAATAACAAATAATATCATATTACAAGGTTCTTGGGAATTTGCCACTTTGGGTACCAGGTCTATACGTTGATGATGTTGACAATTTTGACCTTTTGACCTTCGGTCAGGTTCCTAAGGTCCACGAAAATGCGACATCGTTTTTCTGATAGTCGACCCAGTATTATACGTTTAGATGGTTGCCAACAATTACAGACTTCACACATTTCATAGGACCCCTCCACTACTTATCAACGTAGTAGCAATCCAAAATATCGTGTAACTGATATGACAAAATTTTTTGTCTCCCATTCTTCCTAATTTGCACCTTCACAAACGAAAATATTACCCCAACTCCACTGAAAGTAGGGTGTTCGCAACAACAGGATAGTCGTAAATATCTCATCAACTCTTTTAGGAGTGAAAATTTAATTTATGATTTCAAGACTGTAATTTGACCGGTGACTATTCCCATTTTTTGTAATTGCCAATGCTTACGAAAGCCCGTATGCCAAAGTTACACATGACTTTTTCAACATGGTTAATGTTGCTAGAACCGTCAATAATTATATAAATACGTGACGATTATTTTGGTTGTCTCCAGTGGCGTACCAGGTGGGGGAAGGGGAGGCCAATGTGCACAAATGCCCCGCTCCAAAGTAATTTCCCTGTTGCAGGCAAGAATCCGAAAGGGGCTGATTTAAACATGAATACCTGTTTTTATTTCCCTGCTTTTGCTGCTCAATGTTTGGTTAGTGGGTGCAGCATCATCACATATAGTGGGTCATCTTAAGTTGAAGGTGACGTCACTGCGACTTTTATGTGCGCACCATAAATCGCGCGCGCTATGCTTTGAATCTAGCCTGATACGCACGCGAATAATAAAGGCGGCACGATCGAAGACGCTAGTGGGAATGCAAGGACGCATAATGACGTCACCTTCAAACTTGAGGTGAGAAAAAGTATAGGACACACTTGGAAGTCACGTAAAAGGTGGCTGCGCTCATTCAACAGAAGAGTCATTCCGTCAATATTTTCACATGATTTTTTTTTTCAAACAAACCATTGGTCCATATGTTAGAAAAAGTGTTGATATTGTCTCACCCAAAATGCTCCAAGTCACTACTGTAGTGACTTGAGGTTTGTAGTGTAGCAAGTGCTACAAACCTCAAGTGCCATAATTTGGACAAGTCCGTCCCAATCAAATCCACAGATTGCAAGAGGGGGATTATCCTTCTTGCCAACAATAAAAGCTAAGCCACCAGCGCTTGACAGTTTGCTCCAAAGGGCATTGAATTACAAAAACTTGGTGTTGCCTGCCTTGAGAAAGGACTAAAGAATCAAGAACTTTCTTATGTGTTACAAGTAAAGTGTTGATTGAGTTGATGGATTATTCAAGACCTACTTTTGTGTAATTTGTATTGATCCAAATTCTCAAGTGCTGGAGCAGCCAATGAAAATCCTCAATTCAACGGTGAATTTAAATTAAGGGCATATTATTACGATGGAGTTGATTACTTAATCCAATGTTGATGTATTACAAATTGCATCCTCAAGGCAGATGCAAGAATCCAAAAAAAACTACCACACTTAAAAGAACTGGACCGGTCCCTAATGTATGAAGCATGGTTGACGACTGGCAACACCTAGACTCCTAGCCTCTGTAAAACTCTGGCGCTCATCAACCCGGTAAAATTTTCTGTGTCTCAATGTTTGCGCCACCTTTTAGAAGGTGTTCTTGGCTTAGAAAGCCCAAGAACCCATAGATCCGAGATATAGCAAAATTATCTTCTGGTTAGCTGTTTGGCTTAGTTTTTGTCGAAAGTCGGGAATTTTTAGAATATATTTCCGTCTT
>JAMKCH010025170.1:0-18943 GCA_023653785.1 Ophioderma brevispina | reverse complement strand
TGATTCTGCGTCCGTAAAAGACTTAAGACCTCCAGTTGATGGTGTAACTATTTTAAACAATCTATTTTGTTTTTAAACACATTAAGCCTTTATACTGTAAATGGTTGTTCGTTCGAGATCATCACAGCACTGAGCGCTGTGCTAGTAGTGGCCGACCCCGTGGTCGTTGTCGGGCGTGTGAGATATTGCTCAGCAGGCAATATTATCACGGTATCAAGGGACCCTCATGGACACCGAGAGTTAGCGCCGACATGCGGCGCGACGTGCTACATTGTGTTTGGAAAGATTCACATTTGTTAGTTGAACAAGGCATATATTAGGTATATATTAATTTGTTTTTTTTAATAAATGAATTATGATTTTTCATCTATTCATCATTAAAGTATACTGATTTACTGAGGGAAAAATGATCGGATTACTTTGTCTTTTATTGACTTTATATCATCCGACTTGGAGCGTGCTCCACTTTGGCGAGAAATTATGCCTTCTTCACATACATCATACACACTGATCCCACAATTCCTCGGTCTTTCACAAGATTTAAACATGTAGGTATGGTGTGAACATTGTAAACTATGTTCATCATTAAAATGGCCTTTTTTCGGAATGCATTAATATTTTGACTTCATTCAAGAACATACTAACCAGTTTAATAATTTCTTTTACGGCTGACCTTGTCTGCTTTTCATAATATCACTTGATGATTTTTTATAGCTGGCTAGTTAAGTGCGCGTTAGCATCTGCGTGTATTTTTTTGGAAGTGACTATTGCCAGGACTTGTCTGGCAAATTACTGTTGTGAAATCTATTTACCATACAAACTTTGCGCGGCCTATTTATATAGTAGCCGTATATCATATCACAGAAGTATTTCGGTTTATTCCGTACGCTTATGGCGGATTAAAATCAATCACCACCTCACAATCCTCCCTCACTAGTGTAGTGGATAAGATAGTGGACCCGACAATTTTCACCGATGAGGGCGTACAATGTAACTTGATACCGTCCAGAGTAGCTTTGCACACCAAAAACCCAACTGTCTTTTACATAGACACACAGGGAGAAATTTCGCTACTCGATTTTGGAAGATGAGCGTACTATGACTTACATCATTCATATGCGCGCCTCCTTTGAAGTCGCTTCAAAACTCGCGGCGTTTTTATCATACCAATGTCGGTGCTGATTGGCGTATGTGATGTCCAAAATTCGGTTGTGCTTCAATTTGTTCCGACTTGGACCTCCCGTCTCCCGTCTTTCTCAATAGAGTTCAATATATAAACATATATCATCAACCCGCGTACGCGGCACTGGCAGTTTAAAAGTAGTTCCGGACAGGTAACCAGTGGTGCTGGACCCGGTTAGCAAGCAGGGTTACTGGGATCCGAATACAAGATGGATTCTAAAAGTATTATACGCATCTTCGCTGTTTAGAATAGTCGCGTCATACCGATAAAATCAATCGCTGCCTTCAATATGCTTTTTCGTTTCTGTCATATAGTTGTTTATTGAGTTATTGGATATTCAATCTGGGCTACTTGTAGCCCAAGTTCCCACGCTAAGTAAACTCGGCTCCTGTATAACGTTTCTCAAATATTTAAAATTAATAATATATGTTTCATGTGGTTATATGATAGGTAAGGGATGCTTGGTGCCGGCCTTGGTGAGTGAGGGGGAAGGAAAATAGGCTATGGAAAATATATCATTCTAGTTGACTTAACATATCATATAATATATATATAAATATCTATATATATATATATATATGGCCCACTTTCATGATTAGCGGATCAGTACATATTGTGGTTTTTCATTCCCTCCCTATAGGGCTCTAATCCCATAGCTACCAACTTGATCAGTCACAAGTTCAGGTGTTGTGATATTACATGTCTAAAATGACCATTTCTCGGGTCCACTGGAAATTAAGGTTATCGTTGTCAAGCTGCCATTCTGCAAACAGCCCCATTGCCCGATTCACTCTATTTATTTTTGCTTGGAGAATAGTCACCCTGTATTAAGATCAAATAAGGAAATAGCTTTTTCTTGTATTATAAGTATGGATTGACACGCAAGAATTCAGTCGTGGGGGATGTGACATTGTCGTTCACTGTTACACACATTTTAAAGTGGATCTTAAAACAAACATCAATTTTCTTGTTAACAAAAATATTGTCAATTGATAATTAGTCCTAAGATATTGGACTAAAACGGTTGTATTGCTCAAGCCCTGACATTTGTGTACAGCAAAAGAGTGCGGAGAACTCATGGTCCGCTTACTATTTTTGTCACATCACAATATTGTAAGTTAGAATTGGGGAGGTCGTGTAACAAGAAGGAAATATTCAATTGGATATTAATTTTGAATACAATTGGAAGAGCTTTATAATGGTACCCTCCACATTAGGATCATACGATCTTCTTTATGGCTGGGCAATCATTTTAATTGTCCGTTCATTTTGGACATTAGTCACATACCGTAACCATCCAAGAACAATTTCTGCACTGCTAATATAAAAAATCATTAGTGTACACCAATTTTAGTTATGTGTTAGGTATATTTGGTGTCACTAAAAAGCACAATGAGTTATTGGGGTCCTATTATCCCTCTTTATAATTAATGCAAGACCACTAAAAAATGTGTCCGTTCACACCCAATTGTCACATCCATCAAAAAGGAGGTTTTTGGATAAAAATGCTATCTAAACCCTCATCAATTAAACTTGTTGATTTTTTTTTTCACATGGTATGGGTTATATTGGTATTAATGCTTAAGGGTTGCTTGATGTATTTCAGAACCTTTCCATTTTGACATTTTCATAACAATTTGTCTTTTAGCCTGGCTCAGTAATGCATGGGCTTATGAAACATAATTTGAAGCAAAGAGACCAGAAAAGGGACAAACATTTAAAATTAAAAAATGTTGATAGGTTCTTGTCAAAAAATTTCAGATGGACTGAATAAAACACAATTCTCAGAGTAAACAACTACTCATAATAAGCCAATGTCGTTCCAAGAAAGAAATGTCACACATCCCTAAAACTAGCCCATATACTGCCGAATTCCAATAAAAGTGTTTTGAAATATTCTACTGTGTTGTGGAACATAATAGAAATTGTAAATATTCCAGCATTTTGGTTGTTGAAAACACTTTTGTATTCAACATGCATTAGTTGTCCGTTCACATTGTATGTCACATCCAACTTTTTTTACATAATAGTGATATAAAATATCTATTTCTCCTGGCCAGCTGGCATTATTGGTCCCTTTACCTTACAAAGAGCTTTTTAAAACCATTGAATTATCAGAGCCATACGTTGATTATTTTCAGTGTGAAGTAACCTATTAGTAGTCAATTCCCCATTTTTGGGTCTCACAAAATACACACTTGGAATTGCCAATATCTGTGAAATTAATGAAATATCAACCAAATTTATTCAAATTTGTCCTAGAGGAAGCCTGGGTTACTTTCTGTTGCCCAATGTCCATTGTCATTATATGGACAAGTCAATTTTACATTATTCATTTGTACTTTTGAATTCATTTCAACAAAAGTAACCCAAAATTATTAAACAAGTAACTTGAATTTTTTTGAAGAGGGGTGAACAATTAAGCTAGCCAGAGGTATTTTATGAAAACATGTAGCCTTGCAAGAAGAAAATGACTAGTAAACAACTTTTAACCCCTCAAAACCCTTTTCAAAAATAACCTCAGTTGCCAAAAGTGGCGCCTACTAATTGTAAAAACGGGCCAGTCTATATCTATATATATAATAGAGAGAGAGAGCGAGAGAGAGAAATCACGTAAAAGTTTGTGTGAACAGTGCCATAATTAGTTGAAAAATTTTACCTCCGAAAAATAGGTCTGTAAGGTGAGGCTGTAGGTTTGAGTATACAAGTATGGAAAGTCCAAGTACGTTAGGCTAAATGAAAATCAAACAACATTTTATTTCTCCACTTTTTTTTAAAATAGGAAGCACCAGAAGTAACACATCTGTTGGGGAATTCCCTACATCGCCGTTTGAAATACTGTTGAACATGTTAAATGAATAATTGATTACGCCAGTTCTAAATATCTATTTTAACTCGCTTTTGGGTCGTTTCGATCAACGTCCGAACACTGAAAGCGGCATGGTGTACAAAGCCCATAGGCAAGCGAACGAGATTCGAATGGAAAAAGTGTAATCATGCAGAGAAGACATATCTTACGGTTTAGTTCTGTTCAAACCAGGGGGCTGCCAAGATATCATTTAAAACTGGTACTTTGTGAGCCCGGGTTTGGGAGAGACTAGCGTTCATGTAGTTCCGAAAACAATGGATCTAAGGATAGATAGAGGATATTTTGTTTTGTACAGCTGTACAGAGACATCCCTTAACTGGGTCTAGGAACCCTTGAGACAATTTGAACGTTTCTATTGGTAGTATGGGCCGGGGTATGGGCTTTGACGAGTCCGCCAGACATTTAAGTTCCAACGCTGCCGCTGGGGTGGCTAATTTAATTGACACATCATATCAGAGCACTCGCCACTTTAGACCCGGCCCCACCTTATTCTTTGTTACAATGCACACAGATGGTCGAATATAAAGCCCAAAACATGGAGTCCTTGTGAATAATGACGTGTTGAGCCTCCAATTAAGTGGTAATATGAATAAAGCACACGTCGATAATTAAGACAATTGAAATACAGAAATATCAACAGACATTGGTTAATTATACTGTCTTAATACAAGCTATGACACGTGCGTGGAGTGATCTTAGTGAAGTATGTGAGTAAGACCAATGCAGCAAGCGCATGCGTGCTTTGCAGGGGATTTAAAGAAGAATGAGTAATCATGTAATTTATGAACTTTTGGCATAGCGAAATAAGAAATAAAAAAGCTTTGAAACCTAATTAAGCCTGTGAAATTCAAAATTTATGCAACACGGAAAGTCATCTTGGATTTTACATTTGGTGAGTTTATTGGAGGGAAAGTGAAATCGGGAGTGATATTTCAAGGATTTTGTCCACGTCCAGCTGAACGCGGTTAGCTTCAAGCATAAATGTAATTTTATGCATCGAAACTGCAAAAGAGCATCCTGGAAGCCATAACGCAACTCAATGCGACCACTGAGAAAGGGGAAATTATTTAAACTTAGTACATAGGTACAGGTGTGACTTATAGGACTTATCGGATGTGAAATTATTAATCACAATGACCAACTTCATCAGTTCATTTGCGAAACATCACCAATGAGTGTTTTCGGCGACGCGGACCAAGACCGGTCTGGCCCGTGTTACCCCAATTTTAAATTTGAAGAACTTATGGGCATCCTTTTTAAAATTTGCGAATTTAATCTTGGTGCCAGAAGTTACAACTGTTCTGTGGAGTTCCAATGACATTAAGTTGAGATGTTTGAGCTGTTATATTCTAAATAAAAAGGAAAAATTACGTGTCTTTTGACATACATAGCATCTCTAGGGTCTATAGAATAATTGTTACCAATTTGAAAACCCATACTACAATGTATTCCACAAAAACGTGAGGCAACAGAGTGCACAGGCTATCAAATTTGGCAGCCAATGTAGACACCAAGAGGGTAAGTTTCACTGAAAATTTATAATGTGAATTTCAAATCTTGAAAAATTATACATGATGTAGAAGACTGCTCAAGATTGCCTACATATACACATTTACTGCCAAATAATGATTACTTAAGCCACTTTGCAGCTCTGTAAAGTTAGAGCAGAGCTGTCTGTGTATCTTGGCTTAAATGATAGTCCTGCTGAGCATGACTCCTCCTCCATATGTATATAATCATTATTCCCGTTAACTAATCAGAGGAGGAGTCATGCCTTTGGTATGTATCTGAATACGACCAATTTTGAGTCACATTAATCAACAGTACACTCTACCTTAAAATAATTATTACCTGAATACACTTTGGAAGGTCCCTTAGAGGTTAACACTCAACAGTTTAAAGTCCTCAATTATCTTTCAAAAACTCTCCAGATGTTAAATTAATCACATTTGGACATTAAAAATTAAGACGGTGAAAAGTCCAGTTTCGTATTGCCAGATATTTAACGAAAGCCCGTATGAAAAGGTTACACATGACGTGTTTCACATGTTGCAATATTGAAACATGCCGCTCTGGCGTATTTTAGCCAATCGAACTATTTGAATGCATGAATAAACATACGCAGGTGTATTATAACATTGATTTCGTCACCGGGCGGAAAGGAAAAACACCTTATTTCTTAACCGGGGCGGTTATTCTGCCCAACCAAGGATGCCTTCAAGTGTTTCATGCGCATGAGTTGATCATGATCAGCCATGGTACTTTGCCCCAGATTCTATTTTTATTTTGTTGTTTTTTTTTTTTTTGTTTTTGTGGTTTTTTTTTTTTTTTTTTTTTTTTTTAAAAAGTTGATATTTTGGCCTCTTTTAGGCACTTTCATTTGGGATATTATTGGTGGTAACGGTAGAAGAGTGAGAAGAGTATTTAGTGGAAGCACTCGTGGAGATTATTGTTTTGATTTGTTTTTAATCAGGTACGATTAATGAAATTTGTTAGCGTAATGTCGTCAGTGATAGAATTTTGAAGGATACCGAATCGTACGACTGATGGCAGTTGTGTTTATTCTGGGAATTCAATTATAGCCCGCTTAAAGGCATACTGTTAAAGAAACGTCATGTGAAAGTCCCAATTAGTGGGACTAGCTTAATGTCACTTTCTCTACACACAACTCGTCATGGACACATAGTTCTTAGTTCTTGATGAGCATAACCTTTTTGTCTTTCATTCATCTTTTAACATTGGGACATTATCGTATCTCAGCAACTAGAGCTGGGAGTTACCGTTTAATGTACTATCCGTTTACACGGTCTGTCTTTCCGTTCGTTTAAACGTTTAACGGTAATACAATGTTAAACAACTGCCGAATTTGGCGCTTCAATGCAAAGCAATATTGCACCTAAAGCGTTCGTAATGGTACCCGGCGTGGATGCGATCATAATATCATCTTGAACCATATAAAAATGTTGTTTTGTACTTACCTATGTTATTTTTTAATCCAAAAAATCGCAGTTGCATATCCCAAAGATCTTCAAAACGACGAATAAATGTGGGAGCTTCCATTAGAGGTCTTGACCTTTGTACATCACTGGTAAATGAAGCACCGAATAATGGGGCCGTGTTATGCTGGTTGTATATGCCGAAGTCACTCCACTCACGTACAAGAATTTGGTAAACGGGGGATTTCCCTGTTTCCGTAAAAGACGGAAACCATTTCTAGAATAAGCATTGGAACTGTTTAACTTTACTTGTTCACTGACGGCGGGTAATTTTGGTGAAAATTTTTACTTCAGCAATTAATATTACCGAAAAAAATTTAGTAAGGGTTTGCTGACGTGTAATGAATTTTCTAAACGTGCAGTGAGCCTTCCGTTCGTGTGTACAATGTTTTTTACACGATACACGTCACAGCCTACAGCTAACGTCAAGGGTTTGCCGCTGACAGGACTTTGGGAATGCCCACCAATAAGCTAACGCCAATCTTAAACCATCACACATGTGTCCTCTTGTGTCACCTTCTTTCACCAAAAGTGCCTTAGTGGGAATCGTAATGGTTGTTGATGAACAAACCAACGCGTGTCGACCTTTGCCGTCAAACATTCCTGAACTTTGGCCAACCACTCACTCATGGACAGTTTTTTATTGAGCAATATTCTGAGTTGAAATTCATCCGATTAGTACATTTTTTCGCCGTTGGATGAAAACAATGTGCGGATTCTTGTTTCTGCTGTATTTTTGTAAAAAAGATGCTACAGAGTCCTGTTTAAGGTAAGTTTTGTATTCTTGACTAAGGTTAATGGTTTAAATTTGGTGTTGGCTTATTGTGGATACCAAATCCCTGTACAGCGGCATAACCTTAACGTTAGCTGATCTAAACGAAAGTAAATGTCCAAATGTTAAAGATGAATGAAAGACAAAAAGGTTTATATGCTCAGCAGAACTATAGCATAGTCCCTAAGATAACAGCAGCCTTTTAAAAGGTAAGACTATCTAGTCATGATCATCAGGACTAGGTCGGCCGGTATCACTGGCATTCTTTCGCATCGTGCACAGTCTCGGTTTTTTAAGTGGCAGCACGCATAACGTACTGCGGCATTGTGCCTGGAATTTACAATCGAATTCATACCCATTTAAGGCGAAAATTGTAAAACCAGTTTTTATAAAAACAGAAGGACGGCAAGGCGATGGTCTTATCTTCAAACTTTGAAATACCATATCCTTCTGGAATGGAAAATCGTATAGATTTTCTTCACACAACCAGGATTTCCAGGTAAGTTATGCTCTACATAATGAGTTTATTTTTATTTATTTTGGGAAAAATATATTTTTTTTATGGCCATGGCTATACGCAGGACCGTCCTGGCGTTATTTTTGTGAAGCACTATACGCAAGGACCACCGGTGGTGGCGCTATTATGGCCCTGTGTTTTAGCTGAAATTATATACGTAGGGCGGGCAGCATCTGCTGCAGGCCGCGGGCATGTAGCCCGTCTGGGTGGCCGGCAGGATCGTCAACGTGTCGATCGACCTAAGCCACTCACCAGCATAAACCATTTCTCACTTTCGGCGGATTCACGTGTTTGAGTAAAAAAATTGAACCCCACACCCGAGTTCATTTAATGTGAATCTGGTGCTAAATTTGTATGTAACATTTGGGGGAGGGAGGTGGGATCAGCGACCCATCGCGATGCCGAAATGAACTGTTGATTGCCGGTTCATACGTACCAAGCCGATTTTTAAACCTCAAAGTGGATAGGGAACTATTTTTTGAGTTCTACGAAAAAAACAAATATTCAGAGATAAAACACTCCCGATGTGGTGTAGGGTAGTGTATTTTGTAGGGAAATATTGACGGGGGAAATTCATTTTACCTGTACAGGATAAAAAAGGTAACTATATTTTGGAATTATCAAACTCATCACTCCTTAGCAAGGAGGGTGGAAAAAACGGTCGATCTCGCGAGAATAGCTAGCTGCACGCGTGAGAACAAATTAAGACATCACATCGCCACAACGGTGGTCCTGCGATAGATTCAAAACAATAATTACAGGACGGTCATGGCGTATAGGCATTTCGTTTTTTTATGGTACTAGATACGAGCATTGATTATTTAATGCAGGTATCCCAGGTTCGAATCCAACCATGGCCTTTTCAAATAAATGTATGTCAATATTATTTTAGAGTAAAGGGAAACATTACTAAGTCCAGAGTGTTGTCGGTACATAAACTAAAATAGATTTCACAACCGAATTCGCAGAATAGTCCAAGCGAAGCTAAGCTAGGAACGCTAAGAAATAAAATAAAAATTTATCAACAAAATTCAAAATGATGTTGTTGAGAAAGATAGTTTAATTTGTAGTAGTAGGAGGGTTGCATACTTAACTAGGACTAGAAATAACAAAGTTATAGTAAAAAATGTGTCCTTAAACAACTTCTGTTTTAGCACAGGATGGCTTCAAAACTTGTGACCACCAGACTGGCAACTGCACGGAACTATTGGGCTCCAGGAAAGCTGGGCTGTGGGTTTTTGCCAAGATAATCAATAGCGTGCAAGAGTGAACAGGGAACACAATGGCAATGCACATGACAAGGATTTTGTCAACACAATGGTGACATTTTTTGCATGGTTGCAGTGAAACAGAGCACAATAACTAACCTCCAACACACATGCACATGAAGGTTGGTTAACTGGTTAATGCACCCAATAAGGGTGTTTAAGTGGAATTTTAAGAGATCTTACCAGGAATTATTTGAAACCTAGCAAACACCACAAAAAACTACTCAGTTGAAATGAGCTGAATGTCGCCTAGTCCTAGTAACTAGGACATTCGAATCCATTATCATTAGCAATGGGCATTATCGAACAGCAATTCTCATGTCCTAGTACATTGTGTATTGAAGTGAATATACGGTATTGAATGACTCAAACTTTGCAAGGTTACAGAGATCAAAATCCCGCCAATATGCACTCAACATGCAGTCTTGTGAATTCTTGCAATGCTTACTTTACTGTACATACCATTTGTTTTACATTTTATATCACAAATTGTAAATTCGGTTCCGAGAGAATAGGAGGGAGCGATTTCTCACCCAGCAGAATTGAAGTCCCTAATGAAACCGGAAGCATAAATCACAAGGTTAAAGGTCGTACCACGGTAAACACTGCAGCAACCCCACCGATGAACAAACTCCGTTTCCAACACGAACAGGCGAAAATATTCAGACGTGCTTCTCATGCCGGCCAAGCCCATCCAAAAAAAGTAACTAATGGATGCGGTATATGTGGGTATTACGTATTTATGCGTCTCCTCGTAAAAAAAAAAAGTTTTTGGATGTGGCCTTAGCCCAAAAAGATGAAGGTGAGCTAGGTACTATAAATAATCGGATAATTTTGAAATCGGCCTAACAATTCAGAAATAACCCTTTTTGTCTTAATTAAAAAAACCATAACGACGGCTAAATTTGTGATTTCTTGGCTACCAACGTCTGACTAGTCCATGAAGTACGGCCACACACATCGAACGCGTGCGGAATGAGTGATAGGTGCACACAACAGAAATCCAAGACGTAAAAGACAGAAATGTTACGAGAGACTTCTCTTCCGAAGGCATTTACACAACATGCACACACACACCAAAAAAGAAACCCCTTCGTAAAACGCAATTTATTCATTTATTTAAAAGAAGGACGCATCGGCACGACTTTTGGCTAGATTCTCCGCAGAGGGTGTGGCATAGCACTTGCAAGGAACTATAGTAATCACTGCGCAGAAAACCCCGAATGCGTAGTTCGCCAGTGGCGTGCATACTAATCACGTGAGTCCTTGTCGATATATTATCAACGATACGGTTTGCGAAGGTAATAATAGCAGACCTCCAACAAAATGTCTCATTTTTTTCCCGAAATAGGTAAAATTGACATCAACAATCTCATAAGAATCATGAGATACACTGCTCCATGGACAGGACTTGAAGGGTGAGTAAAGTAAAGTTAAAGATAATTCTCCTTCGGCAGTTGAACTTCGCGGAGTTCAGGAAAAATGGCTAAGACTAAGTCATTTTGCAACGTTCTGTAAAACTCAGTATCATTAGCCCTGAGTTACATGTTACTGTAACGAAATGTAGCCACCAACGGCAGTGGGGTCTGCTAGCTACGATTCGTCAGGCATATTAGAATGCATCTGGCCTTCGATTTTATCATTGTGTCTTTCACTTAGGGCCGTTGCATATAAGGCATGATTGCAAAACTGCAGTTCATTCTGGGGACAGCCCGTCACCGTGTGCGTACAAAATCATGGCCAACGGCCGCGATAAATCAAGTCTGGACTGGGCGACTTTCATTTTAAATCCGGGCAATTTTCATTGACTAAGTGATTCTGCGACCAACATCAAACACTTCACAAGAAAGCTAAGAAGATTGTGGTCACGGTTAGTAGGTTTGTGAAGAACCCAACAGCGCATATAAATAATGATTGTTTATGGGGTCCGAATTCAAAAACGTTCGCGCGAGACCCTTTTGAACCTAACGAGGAAGAAAGATAAGGGCATTCTTGCTTCTCGGAACAGGGCGGGGGGGCCTATAGTTAAAAAATGAAAATGATAAAAAATCCAAGTGCAAAATGATATTGACCAAACAAAAGTCGCCACCCCTTGTGGAAGAAGCAAGATGAATCGAAGTAGGTGTCGAACTTGTTACCTAGCGAAGCAATACTAGCATTTCAGCCATTTGCCAATTTTTTTTACCAAGCTAGATAGGCTAGGGGGGCTTTTTCATTGAGTTTATGATACGTGGGCTATTTGAGGAATTGCCCCAAAGCCCCCCGTTTCAAAAATTAAGAGGGGTCGGGGCTTTGAGAACCCCGTGTTTTGAAAGTAAAATGTTCCGCTGCCCCGATTGACACTCGTGCATGAAAATGTGTAAAGTGTGTTGAATTCGACAACAAACATGCTTTAAAGCCATATTAGCACATTTTTTTGAAGACGCCCCCAATTTTTCAAAACACTTTGGAGATTTTTTGACACGATTGCTTGGTTAATGGCTAGTAAACTATCCTGTGAATGGTTAAGCGAAAATTGTTTTGTGTCAAAAACGAAGGATTTAGGACTTAGAATAAGTTTATCGGGGATCCCAGATTAATAATACAACGGGCGGAAACGGCGCATTGCACAATGTTTTGAAATAGCGGAAATAGCGCCATTGTACGTCGGTTGCTAGTTCATTACATTAGGTGTTTTAATAGTTCAGGTAAGCCAAGTAGAGGTTATTTTCTCGAGGTGGCACTATTTCAATCATGGACGGACCTAAGTAGCATTTTCAGCTCTCCGTTTAAGTCCAATTCTGGGATCCCAATTCTTCTAATTACAAAAATCGCTTATTTTGATGATAAATAAGCATTTTTTAGCATTCTCGTTCGAAGGTTATAGTTTCCTATAGACAATTACCAAAACCCCGTAACTGTGCAAAAAATATAAATTTGGAAACTTGGGGGCGCTCTTCAAAAAAATGTGCTTAATATTGCTTTAATCACAAAGAGAGCATACCGTTCGATGGCCTTTTTTCTCTGGTTTTGGATTCGTTTTTAGGCTTTTCCCCATTCTGATATTTAAAAAGACTGTTGTTTTGTCCTCCTTTTTTTTTAGACAAAGGAGAATACCTTCAGATGTTTTTTGGTGGCCTTTTTCTTTTATGCTTCTTCCCATCTTGATATTTAAAAAATGTAGAGTAAACAGTAACAACTCTAAAATACTCAAAAAAACGTTGTACTTCAGAGGCTTTGATGGAATAATCAACATAAAACTTGAACGTAGCTACGTTTTCCAATCTTGCTCTGGCAGAAGACGCCATAATATCACCACAAGCATCTGCCTTTTAAAATTGTAATTTTCTACCTTTTAGATAAGTCAAAAACAGAATGATTTGTAAGGAAAATCATTTCTTTAGAAAATAATTTTTAATATTTAATTTTCCTTTAAAAGCAGTCAGATTTGACTTTTTCTTTTCATTTCATTTTCTAACATATCAATTCCCAGGCACCACGGGATTCCAATTTCAAACTTCCGGTTAACCAAGAGCGGAAGTTTTGAAAAACTAGACGATTAGCGCACGATAAATATTTTTAATTTACACCAAAAAGAGGAAAGGAAACGTTTCGCCCGACAAGAATTTAAACTAGTTATTCAAGCTTTTTCAGGTAATAGAAAGTTGTTGTAAGAGACAGGTCTAAAACGTAATGTAGAGAGGTGCATGATAGCTGAATCATGATGCATGAATGATCAACATGATGATAATACAAGCACAATACACACAGTTCTCACTTACTCTGAGAATAATGGTTTGAACTGTTCGACAATTTGCTGCATTGTGTGCGTGAAGGTCGTACTGTAGACAGCGCGTAAACACAATGATTAAAGGTCCATGGCCCGTCCCTAATAGCCTCGTACCAGAAGCCCACTTTTACCGGAAGTGGGCACAAATTTTGGTATCAGAGGAAAGCAAGCTACTATTTTTCCATTACCCCCTGTGAAATCTAGGCCAAAGGATGTTTTGGTTTGGAAGTAATGAGCGAAATGTACCCCAATTTGGTTCGACCAATATTAATTTTACAAGTACTCTATGGGGCTACAAATACGTTTTCTGCTCTCACATGAAAACGCATGGAATGAAATATCGGCGCGCGAAAAACTTTGACAGGTGGATTTTTGGTGCTGAAGCCCATCTATAAGATAAAAAATTCAATCCTTAAATCGGGCCATCCCCTTTAAATAGAAAGCGATACGCCCGTTGTAAAGGTCGCAACGCCGGCGGGTACGGCGTACGCTTAGTTCAAACAAGTATACGCGAATAAGCTCTATACTCTTTGTCAAAGTACCCTTACAAGATAGCGACTTTAAGCGTGATGCGCGTTAAATTGATGTACGATTGACTATGCTAAGCCCCGCCCCTTTTGGATGGCGCGCGCGTACCTCGTGTAAAACCGATCGGGGTTTTTCGACGGAAAAAAAACCTGAGGAAACCACAAAGTTAAAATACTTCACTTACGACCTCCTATGGGTATATTCCGACTCCGTGGGTGTTATTATCAGAATAATAATTATGGACAAAAAAAGCAATTCTGAGGTAGGGCCTATTATGAAAACATGTTTAAGAAACTGAAAGGTTTTTGATGTGGAATTTTATTAATTTTTGTCTTTTTTATATTTTCAGTTTATCCTTCAATTTCTTCATTTTGCACCAGTTATTGACGCCGTAAGTACACTGACATGAACTTCACATCGTTAGAATAGAAAGAATCGGTGACAGTAGGATGGATTTGCTCAAGTCAGGTGAGTAATGTCAGTTTTAAAATTCGTGTTGGACCCTGCAATAGCTAAATACGTCCCTCTCTGCACCTAGTAGACCCGACCACCAATATGGAGTGTCTCCAGTCAGAGCAACCTCGCCTCGCCTCGGAATACCTCGGGCTAGAAAACTCAGCGAGGTACTAGTTAGGAACGATTTCAGAAAAAAAAAAAATTTATTCAAAACAATTTCAAAATGATGTGGTAAGAAAGAATATATGTGTAGTAGTAGGAGAGGTTGCTAGGACTTCAAAAAAGTCTAGTAGGTGTCACAAAGAAACAGCCCGCATTCTCAAATGGGGAGGTGTAGTCGCGCGTAAACACGGAAGTGGGGTTAGATTGGCTTTTGGAATAGAGTCATAGCCATAACAACCAGAGATTGATTCGATTGGCTGATGCGCGGTTTGGACTCGAGAATTGTTGCGTAAAGAGTAATAGGCCCGCCCAGTCGCTCATTACTCAGCTGATCGCGAGCGTATGTATACGCAGTTGAGAGAGGGCAGTTCTTTTGTGACAGCTACATGAAAATAAGAAATAACAAAGTGTATAGTAAAAAATGGGTCCTAACACACTACTTTTTAAGCACAGTGAGCTCCAAACATGTGACCACCGCTGGCAACTGCACTGAACTATTGGGCTTCAAAGCAGGGTTGCCAAAAATAATTTGACCAAATCGCGGTAAATGAGGTTGGAAAGTCGCCCAAATCACTCTTTAAAAAGCGCGGGCAGCACCGGAAGTCCCATAGAAAAACTGTATTAAAATTTGACAAGAAATAGCTGGTAAAAAATTTAGGCATCGTGGTAAAGCCCTTCCAAGTGCCAATTGGGCTACCAAATCGCGGGTTTTGCAACACTGGCTCAAAGTGGCTGTGTGTTGTGCCACAAGATAACTTTAGTTTTGGTGTGCATGAGTGAACAGGGGAACACAAAGACAAGGATTTGTCAACATACTGGTGACACTTCTTGGCATGGTTCAGTGAACAGAGCACATAACAACCCTTCCACACAAGCAAGGTTAAATGGCTTTAACTGTACCCAATTAGGGTGTTAAGTGGAATTTAATAGATTTTACAGATATTATGAACCTAGAACACCACAAAACGATGTGCATCAATGATGCAGTAATCAATCAATTGGGATGGTTAGGGAATGTGTATGTAGTTGTGGGGGGGGGTCATGGTCATGTAGGTCATTTCAGGTCAATTGACATATCCAAAGGGTCTGGCCAGTGGTTATCTTGAGCAAGTTGGGTTGGCTATACAACTGAACTTGGAAGAATGTTTAGATATTTTGGGGTCAAAGGTCAAGGGTAGGGTCATAAAGGGGTCGTTTCGGGTAACGTGGCTGTTGTTTTGACGTATGGATTTTATGGATTTTTGGGAACCACTTTGGTTTCAATTCATGAATTGAAACCAAAGCCTAGCGATGCTGTTATGTAGAGTTAATGGGAACTTGCACCCCGTCTTCACGAATAATCTACCACACAGATTATTAAAAGTACACACCTAGGAGATAAGATGACAACATGAGCATAATGATTGCATTAAAATAATGATTTCTTCTTTATAATTTCAATAAACGCTGATGCTGTAGTTTAACGACATACGCGGTCGGACTGAATGGAAGATGCATGTGTTGTTGCTTTGCAGTCGCATTCAAAAGTAGTTAATTGTTATTTGTTCGAACGCGTCCATCACGATTATGTTGCACCGCATGGCTTGCTATGCTAGCGCGGACGCGCAGCATGACAAAAAACGTCCACAGATGCTTAGCCCTACCCGGGAGCAGACCTAGGCTAGGCTCCATCACATCACGCATTCGTGGTGAAAATATAAGGGGAAGCAATCCTGGCAGTATCAGTAAGCACTGAGCAGTATTGGGGACTTGGGACATTCAAAAATTCTGAAATGTGACAAATTATTCAAAATGATTTTGTGTAAAGAAAATATATTTTTAATCATATCAAGGGTGATCATTATTCTAGATTAGAATAGTTAATTGTTATGCAAAACCTTGTTTCATCAAACTGCATAGACAATGTTGTGAATCCTGATGAGTGACCCTATGTGAGGAATCTAAACGTTCCTATGCGTAGAAAGCAACAGTGTGCAAATCAAACAGTATATCACGCATATCGCGAGACACTAGCTTTCAGCGCGTACGCCGTATCGAACATTTGATTAAAGTGATTTGTTTTTTATACACGTCGTTGTAAGCATATTTTTGCCATAATGCCAGGATCGGCTGATTTCTGCCACGACCTTGAAATTACAAAATAAAACCTACATGCATTTGTGCTTGCAATGTGGAAAACTTACATGTACAAATGAAATGGCACATGTACGACCATCGTGTGCATTCACAATTAGGGTGCATTTATAGGATGTTTATGCCGAGGGCATAAACAAACAGTTCCATACCCAATAAAGTACTATGAAGGACCCCCGTCTGTACATGTATACCATACTTTTTACTATCTATTACTTCCAAAATTAAATGCATTACATATCAACTTCAGTCTGAAATGCATGATTTTTGACCACTTTTGGGTGTTACGTCACGGCTGCCGGCATAAACGTTATTTCATACATGGTCATCGGGACGCGGATTGACCAACTCGTATACACTGCACTCTTGATAGCTACCCTCTGCAGCCTTACCTTGTGCACAAATGTCTCATTTGGGCCGACAGACAACCTCTATACTACAAAAAATTCGCTACCGCGAAAATAGTCGCCGATAGCGGGCAACTCACCGCCCATGCGCGGGAGTCGTCTTATCAAATGTTTCTCAAATGGGAGCATGTTAGTCGCTGACGCGCTACCGGAATAAATCCTTCCAATCTGCCGGCAAATAGCTGCACTTACCAGAAGAAACGTCGATTCGAGCACTTAAGTATCTCTAGACAAAAAGTAGCCTAAGATTTTAGGGTATTCTGCGAGTTAGATGTAATTTCGATGTTTTTATCTCGCCGTATATCGAAGTGTATTCATGTAGAGACCCGACCGATCCTAGCCCGAGTTTGTGAGGTCCCCTCTTATAAATCCACTTTATCCTCCGACCTTTAGACGAGGACGTTTTCTGAAGAACGGGTGATTTCACGAACCTTCTCTCACTGTTTATTTCTTCAGGCTAGGGCAGGAAAGTGTCGGGGAAGAAGGGGTAAGTTGATCCAATTTTTACATTTTGTTTCATTCTGCTCAGAAAATATGGCGAGGGCAAATGCCAGTGCGTACAAATGAAACATGTGTATGTTTTACGTGATTAAGATATCAGAAATTTTGGACCCAGTATTTTTGTATTATTCTTCAATGAGATGGCAAAAAAATATTTTGTAGAATGCTCAACTTGACCCCAGAGGTGGGGTAAGTTGAGCCAGTCATGGGGGTAAGGTGAGCCATCCATAGGAATGCACAATATAGCGTCATAGCATGAAATCCAATTTTGCCTTTTCTACTTTGTTGTTTCAAGGTATTTTTGCCAAAAAATGTTTGATATAGTGAGAGTTTTAGTCTAAAAGTGAAAATAAATAATTTTGATGTGATTCATTTGATTATTTTTTGGGAAAATTGTGCACATTTCCTACTGTCAACTTTACCCCATTGCCGAGGTGCTCAACTTACCCCATGGGGACCATTTTAGTCAAAAATCAAGATTCTTCAAACTGAAATTGTTACAGTTAAATCAGTTTTGCTAAAGTTATTGTCACAATCACAGCCTCAATACACAAAAGAGTGACATTATAGGCTTTCATCGTTGTAGGGGGAATTTGACCAAAAATCATTTGTTTACAAAAAATATTCTGTTTTTTAAAAAATGAACTTTTTAGTACAACGTTTTATATCTGTGCAATTGATTCCATTGTACCACTTGAGAAGCCTGTGTTATGCAAGTATAATAGATAGTAGTGAAAGTGAAATTAGTTTTTTTTTCGTGTGTGTCTAGAGGGGGTGGCCTCATTTACCCTGTGGCTCAACTTATCCCTCTCCCCTAAACATATTCTAGCCGGTACGCCATGTTGGTATTTATATGGTAAGCCGTGTGCCAAAAAAAGGTGGTTTTATTGTTGATATGCGTTTTGGTCCAAAACAATATATAGTTTTATTTCGTAATACTTCGAGAGAACGTGTGATGAAAACCCAGTTCGCGCCATGCGTAAGTCAGTATCGTTGGGTATGACAAAGGGAAAGCCGCTGATTTTCAAATCCTCCATTTTCCACGCTCAAAATCTAGCAGTAATCTGCGTATCGAGTTAAACTTTTCCCAACATCAAGTAAAGACTGACCTTTGGAAGTTATCATAGATGGAGGAATCGGGGCAAGACACCGAACGCTCTGGAAAGACGGTAAAAAATTTTCCCCTTTCCCCAGCAAAAAACCTAGCCCGCGGGGCGGAAACCGTAATGTGGGATGCAGAATTCTGCCACCGAAGCCGAACTTACCGAGTCTGAGAGACATGCCCAAAGTGCTAAACCAAAGAATGATGGCAAAGCTCCGTCAAAAAAGACCGAGAAGACTGAAAACTCAGGAAAATCGGACAGAAGAATGCCGGCAAAAAG
>JAMKCH010025169.1:0-61017 GCA_023653785.1 Ophioderma brevispina | reverse complement strand
AGTAAAAAAGTCATTTGTCACAACGCGTTGTGGTGCTTCCTTTCCATATTTTTGGGGGAAAATAGACTAAAGGGTCCATTTGTTTTATTCAAGAAAGGTCACCCGTTGCAATACCCAGATTTGTTTGCAAAATTTTTTTTTACTGTTAATTATACTGTACTCCAAATATGAAATGCGTTTGCACTTTTGGCATCCCTTGTTGTTATAATGGAAGGGGTAAATTCCCTGTATGGACCGAATGGGGACATGGACATTATACCCTTCCCTGTAAGGGAAGCCATCCTACCATGCAAAATAAAAAGCATATTTTGAAATCAGTATCATTAAATGGTTTGTTAACATTTTACAAAGAATCTTTTGTATACAATTGTGACCTTTCCTGAAAACAAATGACCTTTAGCCTATTTTCCCAATATCTGAAAGGAAGGACACACACATGTGAACCCATTGACTTTTTACTCTGGTAATCTAAGGAATATTTTGATCTATATTTTTAAATTAGATTGAGAGCAGTCAAATATTTGACTCCCCATAGTAACTTTACCCCTCTCCTGGGGCTACCCGCAACAACGGGTCTCGGCAGACTTTCATATTTTCAAAAGTTATATTTTTCTCTGAATTTTCCCATATTCACTATTGGTATCTTCGTTTCGTCTAAACAAACCTTCTGGGCTGACGGTCTATGATGGAGAAATGGCATTAATATATCATTTGAAAAGCTTACCGTTTTTCTACTTTATAGTAATATTAAAATAATTAACCCTTTATGGTGCTGAAAACAACTTGTTTCACAGGGACACTAACCGTTTACTGTACAAATTGTGGAAATGACGTGTATTTTGGCTAATAGGGTCCGTAAGAAAGAACGAAAAGAAAAAAAAAGGATTGCCTAAAACACTGCAAGTTTGTGTTCATATATGTAATTTTGGTCTGCTAGAGTAGCCATCGACATGAAATTAAGTTTAGAAAGTTTGGTTTCAACGTTTGGTGTTCTTTAACCCTTTAAACTTCACATGTGGTTTTAAATTTCAGCAAAAAATCCTTCGGGAATTGGTACCCTCGGGTCCCCTCACCATTGGCCTAACGGGAGTGAAAACCCCATGTTACACCTAAGCATTAATATAAACGTCACCCCTTCAAAAATGCATAATTGGATAACTTAAAATGTGGAATTTTCAATATAAGAAAATAAGTACATTTTGCCAATGGTTTTCGAATGTAAGCTTTTAGTGGGACCATTTAGACTACTCTATATTCTGTTCCATTCAAACTGGTGGTAAAAGAACTGGGGCGCTCCTCATAACTGAGTGTCTTGCTTTCATGAAAATATACAGGGAATAAAGGGTTTATCATGCTAGTCGTAGTCCCACTATAGTACGACGATTTTGTAAGTTCGAAATCGCGTTCGTATCAGTCCGAACATTGAAAAAACAGTTCGCTAGCCCAAAATAAAAAGTGTAATTCACCAATCTGAAAAAAATCCCAACTGAGAAATAAAGCTCTAGCTTATTGGTTCATTATTCTTGTAAGACCAGGGAAGTGAGAGGTGCCCAGGCAAGTCGTAAATCTACAAAACAATAATTAAATGAATCCCTTGGCCCTATATGAAAATTCTGGGATAACATTAATTTGAGTTTTATCCTAAGAAGAGCATTAAAAATGTTTTATTGGAATCTTCAAGTTACACTTAATGGTGATTGTTCCGAATATGTGTATGGTGTTATCTACTTGATGAGAGCATCTGGTACTTACAATACACCCCATCAGTCGTGGGAAAAACAAAACTTGCGGTTTTGATGGTCTAGACGCAATAAGTTAGTTTCAAAGCCCTATTCATATGTGCTAATATTGATGGTTAAGCACTAAAACGGCCGTTTTTGTTATATTGTTAGACGTCTCGTGGACGTCTAAGGGTCAGAAATACCTTTCCCAAACACAACTAATGAGCTGCACAAGTGATCTGAATTTTAGATAATAAAAAGTTTTAAATGATCTTTGATGGTTTAGTGCAAGGAATTGGTAGGTCTTCCAAACAACCTTACATAAATCAAAAAATACACAATTACACACAATAGTTATAAAAACTTTTTTTATTGTCCTTCAAGAATTGTCCAGTAATGTCCACAGGAAGCGTTGCAGATTTCAACGATTAATATGTCCTCACAGCGAAGACTTCAAAAATGACAGCATTTGCAAGTCAACTTATAAATCATCAGGTAATATTCCATTGGATCTTCTCAGTCTGAAGATAACTTTGGTCCAGCAGTTCAGACGACAGGGTTAAATAAGTCCATCGACGACAATAATAATCCACAGTATATTCAGGTCCAAGATAATCAACCATGAATTCTATCTGTCCACAATTTGGAATCCTATTTTGATTCCAGCCTTTTCGGCTTCAAAGACGAAAGTAAAATAATTACGGTATATCAGCAACTCTGCCTCACATGGAAGTATAAATCCTGGCAATAGGTACTTGATACAGGTCTGCTCCTCCAATGCAGAGTAAAACTAGCATCTTCTAGCATTTGTTATTAGTGGATGCTGGCGAATATTCTGGCCAAGTTCTTCTTATATATACACAATATTCATAAAGTTCCCACGTCTTAAAAAAGACATTACACAGTCAGGCATAAACATAACCTTGCACGGCTGTACAATTGAAATCAATAAATACCATTCATCTGAATCACTTTCATTATACTTTTGGGGAATTCCTGATCTTACAATGTTTTTCTCAAGCATAAACAAGTTGACTCAGTTTCTAAGTTTAGCATCATTGGGGAATTACCCACTTCCCCTAGGTGCCAATCTAAACGGTGCACCTTGCAAAAACAAACTAGGGATATTCCTCTTTTCTCTTCTCTTTTATCAGAAAACAAGTACTTTTCATGTGAGATCTTTCTCAAATAAAAATTGAGAAAAATAATATTTTTAATCAGAAAAATGGAGGCAATATAACAATATTGGGAAGGAAATAATGTGAGGGCTTAAATTGTCAGGACGACAATGAGCAAATACGGCCTTTCATCTGATATAAAAAATCGATTACTACTTCCGGGTAAATCAGGGGAGGTCCCAAAGACGATCGGAACCACGACCTTTAAAGATTATTATGATGACCAATGGGACCATGCAATGCAAATATACCATCCAAATGTGGATTCTTTAGCCAATTTCAATCTTAACAACTATTGCAAATTCGAAAAGAATGGGTTCAATGCCAACTCCAATAACATTATATTCCCGTACACCGCGACCTCAGGCTTAGCATGAACAGGGGGATAGGTTTCAAAAGTTCACTAGTCCGAATAAATCAGGTCGCTATGAACCACAAAAGGTTTGGTAGGTAGTCTGAAACCACAAGGTTCGCTTTGCGGTCTCAGAAATGAAAATAGTTTCGAAAAAAAAAATATTGCTGGTCATAAACTAATAAGGTCTAGCTAACTAAACCCTAACACCCCCTAAGCTAACCCTAACACTAACCCTAACTTTAGCCAGGCCCTAACCTAACCTCTAATCCCTCATCATACTTCCCTACCCAACCTAAAAATCTAACTTTAGACCTAGGGACCTTTTCTTTTTTTCAGACAACGAATGTTGTATTGTTGACTGTGTTGGTAACTAGATAAAACCATGTTTAATTTGGGACCTGCGGACCTTATTTCTATTTGCTATCGGGAATCCAGCTGTTAGCACAAATAACGCGGGGATTAGCTTAGTAATTATCACCTCCAACAACGAAACATCAACCAATTAACATCATTTATGGCATCAAACACCAAGACACAAATAGCCGTTTTCCAAAGTGCTTTTTAAACATCCTTTAGAAGGTAGTGGAGTGCCAATTGTGTGAACACGTATAAGGAATACGGAATCTAATCGCTATCTCATCTTAGTGGCGCTGTTCTGCGTAGTTCACGCTCCATAGAAAACGTGTTAAACCAGATTTGGCAAGCCATGTGGTGTTTACGCCGGCTAGTGGCCCTAGTCTAGTGACAAACTAGGGATTTCAAAATACCAATAAATGAATAAAGGCGAGAGAATAGACTCTAACCAAAAAACACCATGATGATATACATAAAATTTGAATTACAATTCACAAATATCAACTAGTTTCAAAAATCCCGAGATAGGGGGGGTGGTCCCAAGGAATTCCTCCCCCCCCCCCTTCTACCTGTGTGTCTCATGGAAATTGGCACAGAAAAGGGGGGGGGGTGGCGAGGCGGAATAAGGAAAGGGTGTACCCCCATCAATTCGGTAGACGAGGGTGAACCAAATTTGTGTATGTGATATGAAAAGCGGAGTTTCTGGAGCAAGTAGAAAAAGTCTTTTTGGATCACTTGTTTTGTCTTTGGGCTGTGGCCAGATATATTAAAACAAACCACGCATGGTGTGTTGAAGCTTATCCACTCTGGATACCGGTCCCTATTCATTGTATTCAAGTGTGTAGGAAAAAATAAAACGACAAATCTCTATCGATACCGTGCTATAATCATCATGTTTAAGATCCCAAAGCGGATACTTGGTGTTTACGCCTTACTTGCTGCACTTCGTCTTTCTGGTGTGGTAATGGCACAGACTGGGTTTCCGTCAGTACGATTGTCATCAATGAACCCAGCCTTGGACCAGGTATTCAAATAAGCTGTAACGTCGAATTTCCTGGGGGAAGTAGCGACCATTCTATTGTGTGGGAACTTGATAATGTCAAACTAAGTGGAGAACACTGAATTGATTGCGGAGGGTTCGCCAGTTAGATTACAGTTAGCGAATGATGGGATACCAGGCTTCTTGAAATAGTAATGCACTCAACTTGATGAGGCCTGAATATTAAGTTTAGTTAGATATTAACAATAGGTTCTCAGCTTCACGCGTATAATAAGTTCGAAGCTGACGTACGTAGTCGTAAACTCATAATCTCCCCGATATAGGGACTATCCCGAGTGCAGTATAATACCTGACGCAACAGTTACTAGTGGGAGCGGACATTACATTTAACTGTACTGTAGGGGAATCTAATCGAAGTTAACTACGACTGACACTGGAGAGGAGAGGTGAGCCACCCACCACTGATATTGGAACAGAAACTTCAACGAATAACGGTTGACCACGAAGACAACAATTGCTATGTTTATTTGTCAAAGGACTAGGGACAACCTTCCCAAACTGCTGATCGGCATGTGCATGATGGGCCCCCTAATTGTTTGCCTACTAGACTTTACCAGAAGAGCAACGGAAGCAAAGCAAGCAACGGGTAACCAGCAAAGAAGAAAGCCAGAAGAAAACCTCTAAAGGTAACATTATCAACTTTGAGTTCTCAATTAACCGAAGAACAGAATCCTCCGTTGTTTGAGCAATCGCCATCGACTTTCTTAGGGGTTAAACAGTAGATAGAACAATTGCGAGACACTATCTCATCACTGAACTCCATATTAGCTATTGCAAAAAACGACTCAGATACATCTGGGGCGATGAAGTTTTACCACACATCGGATTACAGTCACAATGACCACAACTATGAGGGGAAAAATCTGGAGACACGTGAGGCAAAATTTGGGTTATTATTGTTTGCGTAGCTGGCGCGCAGCTGGTTATAAAATTGGTAATGTGTTTCTCTGTTAAACTAGACACGTGTTATGACAGGACAACCTGACAGTACTAAACAAATTTTGAGGGCGTGGAGATGAGAGATTGAAAAAAAGCAGTAAGTCTTCCGCCAGTTTATTTGTGGCGCGTCTACTATTCTACGACATCGCGAGATGCATATCATATGAGACATATAGCATTTCTCCATAGGCGATATCTGGAAACGATGTGTTGATAACACCCGTTATTAAAAGTATGGTCCTAACAACGGTCGATAATGAGGAAACCGTCCTTAGCTACTGCAGAGCCAAACAACTAATTCCGATACAGAGGAATATGATCTTCATTATAGGCATATGAACTTTAGAGACTTTCTTTGGAGATTTCAGCGAGGCTTAAATGCTATAAATTTTGTGATGTTTGATTAAATCAGCAAAAAAACATGTGTCAGGGAAGGGGGTTAGGACACGATCTGCTCGATTTGGGCATTTGGGATTCCCATGGCCTAAGACAAATGATGCTCCGTGGAAAGTTGTTTTGCTGACTCATTTTTTTCAGTGACCTTATCTGAGAACCACTCAACCAAAATGATTTTTTTTTTCAGGCAGATGTTAAATACCCAATTCTTTATTGATAAATAAAATCCACATATATCAAATGAAAAAAGGTGAAAATATCACTTTCATTTGGGTAAATTTCTTATGGGGTAATCCTGTACTTCTAGACTTTAATATGTTATCTCTCATTCAGTCTAAGTGATTGGTATTGCAATAAGTTTTTGAGGTCAAAAAAATTATTGATCTAAATTTCTGCACCATTTATACATATAGTATATAGATATAAGTCATATTTTATCTCGCACGTTTTTACAGATGGGCTTGGGAAACTGATTTTTTTTATGTTTTAAAGGGGGGATGACCCGAATTAAAGTTGTCATCATGATATAAATGCGAATTAACCTTGTGTCACGAACGATTGCACAACCGATTAATATGCGGGTAAACCAAAAGGAATAAATCTCTGTGAAGACGAGGGCAGTTGGGGTCAATTCTGGACACTGTCGATTCATATGAATGTCTCTTTCTGATCATGCCGTCGTACATTATGAATCTTGCTAGGTGTTATTGTACCAGTACATGCGCATATTATTACAGTATTAGTGGCAGAGCGGAACACTGGTACAGTACGCGTGTCAAGCCTATTCCAACTAATGAGTTGTTATACATTTATTTGCGAGTTTGACTTTACCCTCGAGTAAAGCACTGGACCGTAACATTCGGTGGTGGTTTTATGGGGGGGGGGGGGGTGGGGGGAAAATTAAAATACCTGTAATACGCAACTTGTAAATCACGTTGCTTCAAGCATATCTGTAGGAGAAAAACGATATTGAAACATAGGCGATGCGCTGAAGAAAGACGAGGGTACTTTTATCATGCAAGATTAGCTACGAACATTCTTCTTCCAGATATTATTTTAGTTCTGACGTCTAGGTGGTCCGCTATCGTCATATATCCAGCCTTTGAAATTCCCATGAATGCGGACTATTACCAGACACATTTGAAAGGTCCCAGGAAATGAGATAATAAACCTACGACAAATATTTGTTGGACCAGAAAAAGAATATCACTAAAGTGCCATCATGTGTGAAACTATTATTTCAGTAATAGCCCGGGAGCTAGAACAACATTTGTAATCACATATTCAAGTACAAAAGGTTTGAGTGATTAGTTGACGACTGACCGGAACCCCGAAACGTGATTATTAAGTGCCGCAAGTGGGCCTTAAGGAGAGGGGGCCCAAAACAAAGTTTGTACAGGGGTCGAATTTGTAAATTGATCCAATCATGTTGAAAAGCGCACCATGTTATGTGTTAACCATAAGGAGTTCAGAAAAGGTATAGTTTGTACTAGGTACAGCCAAAGTTTCAGAGTTATAGGCATAAAAACAGCAAAAATCAATAATAAGGGTCAATTTCAGTGTACAGGGGAAATTTTAAAGTTGCCTACGATTTGCGATTAAAAAAATGTTGCAAATTATTGGTGGAGTTCATAGGAGTAAAATAAGGATAGTTTTGACTGTCTAACGGTTGAGGAGGATAGGCCACGTAAATATTGTAGGTCGTTATGAGTGGCCAAAACTCTTAGTATTTACACAAGTTATTTTGACCAAGATTTTCTCATGCATTATTTCTGGACGGAAGGTGACTTAAATGTAAAACGTATCAGATTTTCTACTAGTCCTTAGGGACGTAGAAGAACTTTGGCGGGTATCATTATTCCTATCATTTCATATTCTCATGTGAAAGGCTTCAGGTTGGTGTTTGGAATTTATTCGTTATTGCCTTCATGTTGGTTCGTGAGAAAGGGTCATTTTTTAATTATGGCCTTAAGGCTGATTGGTAGCGTCACATATAATTTTCTTTGTATTGATTGGGTGAAGTTGGCCTCCTCTCGAACGAATGGAATCGTAGACACGCCCCAAAAATTTTAATGAACTGATAGGAATAAAAAATCCCACGATAAAAATAAAACAACAACAAGCAAGCAAGCAACGACAAATCAACGACTACAAAACAAGCCAAAAGTGGCCGCCAACTGTAGAAGGTCCCGTAATGCCCTATAAAACGCACATAGTCCATAAGAGCCATCATTGGATTTTCGTTCGTTGCACCAAAATGTGATAATTTCCCATATATCACCTGAAGGGGATGTCCCCCTGCCTAGGATGAGATAGTTTCCGTTCAGAAAAGCTGCTCGTTTGCGTGTTCTGCCCATTTCAAATGGCCGCATTGTTTTATGTAAAACCAACCACCATTATATTTCATTACAGATAAAATTATATCCACGACTACGCGATAAGTCAGTTTTTACTACTTCCTAAAGGGGGCTTACACATCTAGCGTCAAGATGGCCGCCGCACAGAGCTATTTGCTAAATGAACTTAAAATGACAAATTGTTTGAAATAAGAACCTGGGTGATATTTTTTGGGAGCTCCAAAAAGAATTTTATTATTGCTTTATATTTTACGTACAAGCTTGTTTTCAAAATGGGCGGTGATTAAGATTTGGCTAGAGTAACGTAATTAGAACGACAAGCAAGCCCTAAAACCCCCCCTCTTTTGATGGTTATTAAACAACACTTTTCTAATAATGACCCAAATCATTTCGCAATATGTAAAAATATTTAACAGGTGGGGGATTGACATGTCCCAAGAGAATGCTTTTACAATAGCTGGTTACTCCTTGGGCTATTAACTAGTTTAACTGACTCTATAATAGTTTATAGAAAGAACAACAGCTCTATCAACCTATGCAATAAGACTCCTAATAATGTATTGGACCTGTAGTTAAAGGACACTGTCGGTGACGTCATAGGTGTTTCCCAGTAAGAATAAAAAACTATGCTTATGAAGAAGTGAAAAAGTTGGCTATATAAGAGGAAAATTCAAATATGGTGACCTTAACATTCTTTCGAGCAACATCAAGTGCTAAATCTTTGTTTCTGACTTGTACCACCACTCCTTTTTTTTTTTGCCCTCTCTATTAGCTTCTCTACGGCCGAGATCACTTCCTATTCCCGGCGTCAACACTAGTTGTTAGTGGTCTGCAATTGTCCAGAAGTAACGAAGAATATTGGCGGAAAATTTTATCAATAGTTTTCCTTACGGTTCTTATTATGTCCAAAAGATGTCACAGGGGGGCGTTTTTTCTTCTTGGTTTATGTCCCCCTGAGCGGGTATACCCGCCACCATCATGAGTTAAGATCATCTCCGCAATATAAATTTTCATCATTCCTTCTTTTGGTGCTCTCACATATTTACTCGCATTCTTACCTACCACCTCTTATCTCATCAATTTGGCAATTTAAGTACATTTAACAAAACATGCTCCTTCCGCGCGCATATTGGACACTTAAATGGTTTTAAGAGAAGTCCACTTTTAGAGCAGGAAAAAACTTCATTTCGTTTAGTTAGTCCTGACTCAACGTTCTTATCTATACGAAAATACAATAGCATTTTTCATAAAACAATGTGGGCCATTATGAAATAGGCAGTACGCGCTGATGTGCAACATTTCGGGGCGGAAACTATACCTACCTAGTCGGGGGGACACCCCCTTTTAGGTGATATCATTGGAAAAGTCATCACCAGGTGGGTGCACAAACTCGAATTTTAATGCCCTTCACAGAAAAACGGCTTATGGACTAATATCATTATCTTGGCGTGGAGAATTTAGCCTACAGCCCTTGTTTGTTGTCCCAGAAATACTGACATCTCATTTTTCTCTTCTCTCATTCCGGTCATAGAGAGAGTACCCCGGTGTGAAAAGCAGATATAAAGTCCGGTGGGAGTCGTAGGTCCCGAGGTTCCATATATCGATAACGAATAAAGCGGAAACTAATGTTCTGCGTAAATATCAAAATGAATTGCCCTTTGTTCACCATTTTTCCCGGACTATTAGTACGCCGGGACAATGATTAACTTCTACACCGTTGTCCACGAAATTAGGAGCATCCCTATGTGAATGTATTTCCTACCTGTTGTCTATAACTCAACGCATGATTTATTTCAGCTTTATACACTATAGCCTCGTCTAATGAGGTCACGGTTTATACGTACAGGTTGTAATGGTAGCTACTATAGTACACTTACTCATGCGGACACTCAGTTCAGTTCCACCGGTGTGAAGCAGATATGGTCCGGTGGGACTCATAGTCAGGGGCTCCATAGAACGATAACGGAATAAACGTGAAACTATGTTGCGAAAGAGGTCAACTGAATCGATTGCTTATTGTTCACCATTTTCCCAGACTATGAGTACGGCCGGACAATGGTTTACTTCTACAAACGGTGTTTAATAAAAAAAAAGGGGTCATATTATTCCAAATGGAGTTATGATCCGGCCTTCCCATTGGCAAAAACGGAATAAGCGTGAACGCAGTGTTGCGTGTAGAGTCGAGTGTCCTATTTTTGTCTGTACGAAGACACGACGATGAGTCCATTCACAGCGGGTACGAAAAACATACGTTTTTATTCTATACAAAGCGAAGTACAGCATACTAAAACCAAAATGTAAATTCAAACAAAATAAGGCGATCACTATCGTCAAATCACCAGAATTTTTGAAATTACATCCAGGAGTGCAATGGTTTTGGGGTGTATAATAATTAATAATAAGGCTGTTTTATATTAGAGTGTATCGGGTCGCGCATAATGGCTACAGAGCGCATAGCTCTGTAGCCACTGGCGCGTATGTTCACAAAGGGTATTATGTTTGATAGAATTACTTTTTGCAAGGGGAAGTTTTTTCCGGAGTTTTGAGTATGCACAAGGTAATTTAACCGAAGCATGATTGATGTGAACTTCCCATATTTGTTTTTCTTTAATTTATCATGGATATTTACTAAAGATCTTTTGACAAAGGTTTAAGAGATGATTTTTTTAAGTCACTCGGACCGTAGACTGCCATCGTAATTTGGGGCCATGTGGCAGTTTCACAAATTACCGTTTGGAAATCCCCAATGCCCAAATCGAGCAGAGATCGTGTCCTACCCTCCCTGTACAAACCACATGTATAGTCTCACATCTTGATCGATTCCGCTGTGACAACATAGATCCAGATGCTTGCTGCTTGTTTTGCCGTATTGTAGTTTAAACGGTTAACGAGATGAATAGTTTGGTGCACGTGTCAGGTACAGGTCACGTGTCAGGTATCAGATATAATTGTGCTCTTCGGGCGACCGCTATATCTAAATCCGACTATGATAAATCAAGGTATGTACATATGACCCTCTGCCCAAGTGCCTATTATTTTTTTCAAAGAAACAATTAAAAAAAAAAAAAAAACAGTACACAATTTACCTTTTCCCTACAATTCAAAAAACCGACGTACGATACGATTAATCGGTTGTTTTTTTTTTCCAATGTGGATACGTCGATCCATTTTTAACCTGAATGGGTCCCCCGAAGCAAAATAATAACCAAATCAATAGCCGTGACGTCAATCAAATCTTAATATTTTTTTCCTTCCAAATTGGCGTTATTTTCCCATAATAAAATAAATCCTTTTTAAGATTTCAGCAATCTGTAATATCTGTCTTTTAAAAATAATTTAATATTCAATTGATCCCCGCATGAATTGAAAAAGATGGGTTCCATAGTCCTACAAACTGAAAACATGTCAGCCGGCTAAATACCCTTACCGTGGACTGATGAGCAGACGGATCCCCGTTTAGTTTTAGAAGCTTACATCCCCTTGCGCGCGCGGCTTCAGCATGGTTATGCGTCCAGTTATGTTTTGACTATACAGTTTTCAAGAAAAATCCAATCTCTCCAAAACTCTTGATACAAATGAAATTATTCGTACAAAATAAATGTTTTATCATATTTAATCATTGAAAAAAAAATCATCATCGGGAATCTATTTTAAGATAAAACAAACACCAAGTATAAAGATCGTAAGTGATATTTTTATGCTCGCACGTGTATATATAATGCACGTATGGAACTTCTATGTTTTTAATATCAAACAGCACGAACGTTTAACACTTCACATGCTTATCACATACGGACTTTGGCCTTTTGTGTCATGGACTCCTTGCACAACCCTAATTGCAGTAAGTGAAAGTAACAAAATTCGGTTTACTGATTAAAAATCTGTACAAAGAGCGCAGCTGTTTCTTTCTTTCTTCTGTCACTTATGAATGACACTGTTGATTAATAATGCGTTTCTTTCCCTTCAATGTCGTTTTAAACATCATGAATCTACTGCAAGTTATTGGTCACCACCGTGTACATCGCGATTATTTTCAGTTTAAGTACCAACAAGGCGCAAACTGTTTCAGTAACACGTTATGTCGAGACATTCCCAATATCGACCAGTTACAACATTTGATTTGCGAGTTTCGATTTTCCTGCGGAAAGCAATAACCGTACCATTCATGGGGTTTTAATGGTCATAAAATCAGTGGTAATAACACCTTGTAAACATGTTCCGTCAAGATATACTCTAGGGCGAACACAATATAGTGACATACCGATGCGCATGAGGAAGAAGAGGGTACTTATGGCAATGCAAGATTAGTTTGACGGAAACATTCTTCTTTTCTTCTTCTTCCAGATATTCCGTTTAATTCTGACGTCAATTACAATAGCATCATATCTCTCATCTCCGCGTCAGAGTTCCCCGATGCGGAATATACCAAACCAATGCCAATAAACAAAATTGGAATTGAATGACATTTAACTGCACGGTAGGCGATTCCAACCCCCCAGTAAAACTTACACTGAGTTTGAAATAATCCAAATGGTATTGATTTACAGAATTAGGGACCGAAGTACACGGCGACGGTTACAAAACTGCAAAGGCAATGCAAGTAGTTGTGTGCAATATGACAAGTAGGCCATTTCCTACAGCTGTCCACCGTAATTTTTTTTTCTGCCTGGGTCCCTTTAACCATTTTACAACCGATTCCTACGTAACAGAAGAACTGACGAAACAACGAGACGAAGACTATAGCACAATGACCATCAATTCGCAACACCAGAAGCCCCAGCAATCCGTACGGGCGACAACACATAATACAACAACATCCCACATCTGTTATCCATTTCCACAGCCAAAACATATGCGACGCCAATTGAAAACAGGCCGATACCCACAAAACATCAGAGAATGTTTTTTTCAAAGGCATTTTAATTTAACACTTTCTTTCTAGATTCTACTGACAAGCCCATCCTCAGCACGCTCGGAACGAAAACAAATCCTTTCCACACCATGTACAAACCGAAACCGCGGAAACGTCCACGATGTCTTCCTCTTGCAATGGGAACGAATGGCAATTTAAAAAGCAACGCTTTAAGCATTGTGATTGCTGTGGTTAGCTTAATAATTCTCATTGTAAACAATATTGTTGGTGTAAATATAAGTTTAAAATTTTCGAAAGGTAAACCTACCTGCGGCAAAAATGGTGATCATTGCAGACGTGATGAATGGGGGTTTTCCTACGAACAAACGGTTCATCGTCCACGAAATATATGCATCATAGTCTGAACAAATTGCCAGATTCTTGGCCAGCTTTAACATATACACTGTAAAGCAGATACTGTAATTTTTACGTAACAATCCTGGCAGCAATTCTGCCAACAAATGACGTAAAATTCACAGTAACTGTAAGATTACTTTACAGAACGAACTAGTTTATTTTTTCCTCTAAGACGTGAAGAAGGTTTATCAGTCACTTTTAACACTAATGTCCACTCATACCTCGCTGCACTGGGCATTCGTTTACCGATGTATCTGTCCACATTCTGATGTAATCAGCTGGGAACCCAGTTTCATTTAAACTAAATGAAACTTTAAAGGCAAGTATCAACATTTTTTGACGAGCCGCCGCCAATTTTCACCATTTGCTATTTTTGCCCAGCTGTGGTTTCGTAACTGTCTAGAAAACTACAACGCTAACGACGAAATTCCCCTCTAAATGCGTATTATCATAAACGGGCGATTTGTTGTAATTAGAATTTGGATCCCTAGTTGTACTTAACGCAGAGCTGGAAATGCTAAGGTTTATGTCCGTCCATGATGATATAGTGCCACCTCAAGAAGATGACCCCCCTAACTTTACTTGCTACTTACCACCCTATGTTTTGCGACCACACGGCGCCACGCCACCGCATTATGTGGCTTCAGGCATCCGTCGTTTTAGAAAAATGACTTTATGCCGCACAAGGGGCACTGGCGCGCCTGATCTCTACGAATGACGTACATTGCGTCGAGCCCGTGTAGACCAAGAGAATGCGCGAGCCCGATTTTTTTTTTGTATATTAATTAAGATCATGTTCAATTTATCATATAAATTATGAGAGTGGTAGAACTGAAAAATATATATGAAACTTGCAATTTTCTGTGTCAATAAATGCATGACTTGTCTGATTGACCTAGTTCTAAATGGACTAGATTGTTAGAACTTCCTGAGTAAGAACTTTCAGAAGATGTTCGTAGTCAGAGGATAATAGGAGCACAGTGTCTTGTCTTTTTCATTCTAAGAACTGGAGCACTAGGGGTTCTTTATTACCTATAGGAAGCAAGATTAACACCTGTTGATGAACAATATCTTTGTGGTACTTGCGCTATGTCAAAACACACTTCGAGCACATGATGTGAGACTTCCTTTAAACATGTGTCAGCGAACTGAAAGATTATGAAATGTTCGTCTTGTCTTCGCATGTTTTTTTGCATCATTGGAAATTTGCTAAGGACAAATTCTGTCTGTTCCAAAAACAAACATCGCCTCCGTGGTATAGGTAAGATACAGCGTGATCCCCAAACTTTTGATGGATAGGGGGGTGGTTGTAAACCACCCCCACTCTCCGGAAGAGAGTCCCACATATGCCTAACGCACCACAGGAACATCACAGACACTTGATTTTGGTCTCAATAGATAAGCTATGGTCCTCGCTCTTTCCATTGATCCCAAAATTAGTACCAACAGGCATAGCATTACGTCACAATGACGTCTAAAGTTCGCATGTCAGAAAACTAAACGCCATTACCATATACACACACAGTGAAAAATTCAATTTTTCGCTACAACGGTTAAGAAATCAGATTTTTCATGCGGTTTTTGACTTTACAACTTACTTAATTGGAAATGACTAGTTGTAATGAGTAATAACAACCCATTTTTAGAGGCTATAATAAGGTGTTGAGGTCGCAAAATTGCGAATAATCATTTCCACCCTAGAGCAGGATTTTCGTACTTTCCTCAACATATGAACGCTCATGGTGACGCATAATGATGCTTAACAAATTAGGCTACAGCAGGATTGTGTCTCTTACCATGACATTCACCTTTATGCCTGAGTACTTAGGACTATTAAGTCTCAGTTATTCTTTCCAGTATTTTCTCCAACAGTTTTAAGAGTTTTTTATTTATATTTGGTCCGATTCTACAAGACCCTGGTGCGCACACCAAAAAGGACTGTATATTATCACTCACAAGATGACTTGTTTTAATTTGATTTTTAAATATGTAAAATATAATAAGATATTTTGGTGCATTGCTGTGATTATTCAGATCGTATTTATTATTAGAATCATTGTTTTTGGAATTTAACTCTTGGTCACGTCAATCTTCTCTTACAAATTCATTGTGAATTTTGTTTTATACCACGGGAGGTTTACTTTTCTGACCTTGGGAACTTCCCGTAATATGTATGTCTTGGGTCCGAAAATGAATCTGTGGCAAGTCCCATCAAACAATCATCCAACCGTTTTCTATTTTGGGCAAGTTAAGATTTCATTTATGAGGTATGAAAAAACGGCTTTCCCCCTGTATCTTAGTTTTAACATTGAACTCAATAGTTTTTTTTTTTTTTAACTTTTCTTCTTCTCTTCTTCTTCTTCTTCTTCACAGTAAACCGGAATTTCAGACATGCAACCTTTGCCCCAATTTGAAAATAGCATGGGGGGGGTTTTAAACCCTGGAAAATCTGTGCCACAGCTCGATGTGAGGCAACAACTGAATGGTGGTAGCCTTGATCGACGTTCAAATCCACTGCACGTATTGATCTGATTTCAGTGGACTATACAGTCGGCATTTGATTCAATTTCTCATCATGTTCTCATCACTAATAAACAAAACCCTGGTATCTGTGGTTCCATGCTAATTTGGATAACTTCTTTCCTGACCGTCTTTCCTGACCCGTCGACATCAAGGCTGTTATGTTTCGTGGTTCCAGCTTCAGAGAGTGGATTCAATGTTTTATCAGGAGTCCCTCAAGGATCTGTGCTGGGGGCCAATCTTTCCCAACATTTATGTTACCGATCTCAATCTTCATATGCATTAGTCTATCTAACCATATGCTGACTACACTTTTATTTTCATAGGAAGTCAGAAGTAGTACTGACTCTGTCGTGCTTTCAAGCCGAATCTTGATATTAAATTGGTGGTCATACAATAATGCTTTTAAATTAAACCCTCTAAAGTGTCAAGTTATGTGCATTACACGGCGCAAAATAAAGCTATTCCTTCTTACTATGTAATAATACCAAACTCGTAACAACTGACACTCTGTCGCCGTGGAGGCGTGATCTTTTCTAGTGATTTGACCTGGATTGTCTGTAAATGCATTGGTCAAAAATTTGCAATAAAGTTACTGGGTTTTTATTAGGAGGGTTGCTGGGAAAAATATCCATCTGTTTCTTCTGAATCTCCTACAGTAGCCTTATAAATGCCAGTTATGGAACGACTGTGCACCTGTGTAGAAATGTGACCGTAACTGCATTTGAGAAATTAAGCCAAATTCCGCATAGGCTACTCGGGTGCTACTCGGCTGATTTTAGATCAACGCATGGGGGAACAGTCTTATGATGACAGATTGTGTACTCTTAATCTTTCTAAGCTGAAGTTTCGAAGGACTATTTCTCAGTATCCATTTGCATGTCGTGTCTATAAAAACGATTTTTCATTTTTTGCAGATGGAGTGTCAATATAAGACAGCAACAACAGATGATCTTACTTTCAAACAAGATGTCACTACAAACCCAAAAACCGATGCCTCAAAAATAGCCTATTTGTCAGGCTTCCCCTGGTAATCTTGGTAACTCTCCCTCTCGCAGTTAAGATTTTCACTCATTACTTGCAGTATTATTTCTTTAAAAACTCTTCTAAGGGAACATTTTAAGAAAATCTCGGTTTTTGATCAACATAAAAAACACTGCTTTATACCCCCCCTCACTTGCATGCACTGTACATTTACTTTCACAACAGGCATTGTGACACAACACATAACAAAGATAGCTTCCTACATACACACACCTGCACACAAACCCACACAAACACCACATATATACACACACACACAACACCACACACTCACTACACACCCATTCATGTACATTTTTTAGCATATTTTAATCTTGTACTATACAACAACCTTTGGTCTTAATTATTTGTTTTTGCATAGTTTAGTTAATTTTTTGCAACTTTGGTGCAATATTTGGATTGGGTGCAATTATTTTTGATATACGAATTTCTATGTTGTCTTGGGATGTCTGAGTAGGGAGTGCTGAGTGCTGCACCCTTTGGTGACAGTGCTTTTGTGCTTCCTCATTCACTCCCTGGCCTCTCCATAAGGTTTAATTTTTATTTCTAGAGATTTTTTACATTACTGATGTTTATTGTCTATTGCTGGGTCTGCCAAATGAAATCAATAAAATAAAAAAAAAAAAATGGGGGGGTCGCACGACTAACGGAAGAACCTAAAAAAGTGCGACCTTGAAAAGAAACAAAAGAATAACGCGCGCTAATATTCGTATAAAACATGTTAGAGTAAAAAAAAGCAACAACAACAAAAAACAAATAAGTGCAAATGGATGTCCAATGTCAAAAGCAAGCACATATTAAAATAAAGCTTACTGATAATGATTGTCCACGAGGTCCATTTAGCTCCATTTAAATAAACAACCCAATTTATAACATAAAAAACAAAATAACCCAATATAAAAATCTTTGCAATTTTAAAACATCCATTTAACCATCTTTTTATGTTTAGATGAAAAGCTTGGTACAGAGCTATAAACGGGGAGAGCGTGGCCTAGCGGTTTACGTTGCTTGCCGGTGGTGCAAATTTACCAAAAATCCCGGGTTCGAAGCCCGCGCGGGGGTCACTTGCTGGGATTATTAGGGTTGCTCAATTCTGGATTTAAATCTGTATACCATCTATTGATGTTTTAAATTACAAGAATACTGCTTCTCCTCCTGGATTCACTTGGAATTGGGCAAAGAAGTCATTGAAAGCATCCCGTCCTTCGGAGGGGACGTTAAGCTTCGTTTCGGTACCCAGAAGGGTCACAACTACAGTACCCGCAGTCAGAGTGTTCGAAAAGAGTAGGGTGTAAACCCTGACTTCAAACCAAACCCGCCCGGTCTCAAGCAAACTTATAACAAAACAAACAAACCGGGCAATATTAGGAGAGTCCGTATCATGGATACACGCCGCGCCAGGTTCAGGGGAAGCATAATCAGTTGAATAAATCTGATACACCACAAGACATTACCGATGACTTGCGAATAAGCGAAAAAGAAGGAAGAGAAGATGCTGAAGCAAAAATACCTCTCTGGATCACTGGTTTTGTATTTGTGCTGTGGATAATAAATTGGACAGGTAGACCACGGACATGATTTTTTGTTGACGCTTGTGAATGTACAGCAATAGGTTTTAACCTTACACGTTATTGTTTGAAACACTATAGGTATCTTGGTTCCCTATCATGAATTTCAACACAATGTCTACAGCAGACCTGCATTAAGCTTTAAATCCTAAGTATAAGATACCGAAATTGATACTTGGTGTTGTTCACGTCTTCCTTGCAGTAACTTCGTCTTTCCTTGGGGTGGCAATTGGGCACAGACTGGTTCCCTCAGTTACGATGCCATCATGGAACCAAGCTTTGGACCAGTTATTTCAATAAGCGTTAACGTCGTCGAAATTTGCTCGTGAAAAGTAGTGACCATTTCTATTGTGTGGGAATTTGATAATGTACAAAATAATAAGTGATGACACATTGAATGGATGCGGGTTTGCCAAAGATATCGTTTAGCGACATGATGGATACAAGCTTGACATTCGTAATGCACTCAAAGATGATGAAGGCCGATATGAATGTTTATTAGATATCGTATGTATGGTTCACAGGTTCACCCGCAAAGTTCGAAGCTGACGTCCTAACCGTAATCTTATTATCTCCCCGGTTCTTAGACACCCCGAGGTTTTGTTTTTTTTTTGTAGGATAATACATGACGAACAGTTTCTGTTGGAGCGACAACCTGGAGTCACTTACAACTGACATTGGAGAAAGAAGAGGGGAACCCAGCACTGATTGTAAAGGATATTACCCGAGTTACTCTCCGTTCGGGGCTGCGAGTTACTAGTGTAATATCCGACTTAACACATATCTGAGACGTCACCCTATTGCTTTTTCGCTCCATTTTTGCACGAATGGAGTGTTTTTTGAAGTTAGTTGATCATTAACAAGATAAGCAATTACCGATTGAAGCCGGATAATAATTCAAAGGTTTGGTAGGAATGGTGTGAATTTAGAGTCTTTAAAACGCAATACTGGACAAAGGCATTCTGTTGATTTGTTCTAATGAAAATGATTAGGTTCATTATTGATCGCATTTTCAAGTTCCCGCATCAGCATTTCGTACTACATATTTCATTGGTATAGGTGCGTGGTTGATGTAGTCACAGTTGCTACAGTATGTACATTTATATTTGATTACTTCGTCATTGGATTGTCATTATCCTGTTAATAATATAGAGTAGATATGCTGATGGAAATACCGGCTAAATGATTTGTACCAAACTATTTTTACACGGGCCGTATAGGTCAGCAGACACTGTGTTTGTATGTAGTGAAATTGCGGACAAAAGTGGATATGAACTACGTATCTTGGAATAACAAGCTAAATGCACTTGCAACTTGAGGATTGCCCTTTGTAATCTATTTTATTGTATAGATCATTGATTTGTTGTTCTAAATGAAATAAACCTGGATGTTGGATATGATCCAAATCCGAATCTGAGGGAAGTGAGTTCTGGGATTACGAAAGACGAGGGATCTGTAAATACTGCATATAACCCAGATATCCAGTAATGCCGATGGCAGAATCAGAATTCGGGAATATACTGATCGACTAAATGGCTCTTATGAGGACAAGATTTCAATCGGTTGAATTGTATTGTTCTCCCTGGATATGCCAATGATTAAATAGGACTGGTATAGGGTTGAAGGGTGGCGTGGTCCGTTTTACTATTAGGCCAAAAAATAGTCGGCTTTACAGTCGCAAAAGGTTTTTCCAAGCGCATTTTAACTGCAAGATGTTTTTTTCAGGAAAGTTTTTTTCCAAGTTCTTTAATCGTGGCCGACTAAAAATGTCGCGAGAAAGAGGGAAAGGAGTGTCATACGCATCCCCTTTAAAATTTTACCAGGTAGACATTTTTTTTTTAATTTTTCTTTTTTTATTAAGTTTTTTGAAAACCAAAATTAAAAAAAAATGTTACCACATGTAAACAGAAAACCTGGAGCGCCATACATTAGTTGCACCTTTAAATGTGCGACGAGAGATTTTGAGGCCACAATATTTGCGCATCATAGTTATTTCATACAGATTAGATCCTCAATAGAGATCTAGCTTGTATTTCGCTACAGAAATTGCATAAAAAAGAGGAAAAAGAGGATTTTGATTGCTTATATTTCAATGTAAAAATAGCTGAATTTTGTATTTGCTCGTATACGAAATTGAGAAATTTCACAATTTTGTTACCAAAGAACATTTCGCAGCTTAATCCTTTTTAGATGGGGATATTTTTGATGGAAGCCTTACATCAGGGCAAAAATCAGTAGTACTGTCGTTTTTTTAAGGAACACCTATGTGAAATCTCTCGTTGACACCTTTAATTGACTCTATAGAAAAGATGCTTTGATTTTCGTCGGCACGACAGAACATCAAAAGCGATACTAAATTATAATTCTTATTACATAAGACGGTTTTCTGTAGTCAGCTTAATTATTTCATGTGTGATCGAATTAATGTTGATAGGCATTTCAAAGTAATGCAAAAAACTCAGGTTCGAAAAAAATGGGGCGCTTGCTCCTAGAAATGTCTTCTTGTCTTTTAAATGAAAAAAATGAAATTTTACGTCGCATTAATTTTTCCTTATGAAACAAACTGAAAATTCATGCATATACTTTACCAAACGTTTACGTAGAAAAAAAATCTATGATCTGATTGAACTTAGATCCAATAAACAGGGGACACAAATTAAAATTACATATAAGAAAAAAGCACAAAAGATACAAAGAACCAAAAAAGTTTCGGTTAGATTTTGACAAATTAAAAAAATAATCTGAAACAAAAATATTCTAGGCTATACACGATAAACAAAAGTTGACGGAATAAAAAACGTAGATCAACCATGCAGGAAAATATAAATCAAATAAGTCTCATTACAAAAAAATTACTCTCAAACCAAAGAATTATATATAGTTGAAAATGTATTGAAATACTCCAAGTAATCAAATAATAAAGTACCGAAATCTTGTGAGAGTCATAACGTAACTAGAAAAAAAATAAACAAACACACAAACTAAACAATCTTTGAAATTGTGCCCCTATTGTAATACTGCTTTGTATTTTCATGCATTGTTTTGCGCGAATGGAGGGAATGTATCCAATAATACACCATTCGTAAAACTCGGGCCGAAGCAGTCGCTTTTCTGATTACGAAAGGCGTGTTATTGTTACTTTCAATCCATTCGTGCAAAATAAGGGAGCGAAAAAAACAATAGGGTGGACGTTCACAGAGGGGTGGTAAAGGAACAGGAATTACACGAAAACGGTTAGCACGGAGACAACAATGCAATGTTTATTTGTCAAAAAGACAGTTGACACTTCCCAACCTGCTGATTCGCCGTGTGCTCTGCGGGGCCCATTATTGTTTTACCTATCAGATGTACCTGAAGGGCAAAACTAGCAACGGTAAACGTCTTCATGGCAATTACAGAAGCGGAAAACTGGAAAGGTAACGACGATATCCAAACCTTTGAGTTCTCAAACAACCGAAGAACCAGAACCCTCCGTTGAGCAATCGACAGCGACATTCTTCTGCGTCAAAAGTAGAAATAACATCGACTGAGGACTACCTCATCAATGGAATTCCATATTACCTATTGCAAAAAACGATCTCAGGAAACATATGTTGTGAGGATGGGTATCTACCACATTGGTACGTCAACAATGACCACAATATGAGAGAAAATCTGAGCCATGTGAGGCAAACATATGGCGTTATTAGGTTGGCCGTAAAAAAGGCGCGGGGGGAATATCATCCTGATATTTGTTCAATTGTGTTTCTCTGTTTAAAACATATCAGCAAAACTGTCAATTTCCATAGGACACAGTGTAGAAATAGGGGAGGAAAAAATTCATTTATCACAACAATAGTTTGGAATATCGATGGTCACGCGGTTATTTGGTTCGATCTTAATGAGGTAAATACTAGTGTTACATATAAGATCGTTTGAATAATGTGTTTGGTATTGTAAGGAATTGCAAAATATCAAATTTCCACCCTATATCCAGTTTGTTCATAATTATGGCTGCAATTAGTGCGTCATGGTGACGAGGATAACGGGAGGTTGGGGACTTATTTTCTTACCAATGGAACGAAGAAATTCGAACGATTCTGTGGTACCAAACCTATTGGACTTGATGTTCAGTAAAAAAAATCACAGGGGGGGGGGCGGTGGTGGTGGCACCCCGAGAGTTTGTCACAAAAAAAGGCGCAGGTTACACCGGGTTAAACAAAATAAAGGATACACTTAATCTAACGTTCACCATGTTCAAAACAAGACTTAGCTGTGCTAGTATAGCTTGGCGGGTTTATTGAAAAAAATGTATATGTGATGGGTTACACACTTCAAAAGGGGGCACTTTGCATGTGACTGATTTTTGAATTTTGTTTACTTTATGTAGATCATTTTTAAGGTTTAAAATGACACGTTAAATATTTCTCTCGGTTGTTTGGTGTCTTTGAAACTAAGACACTTGCACTCTATGCTACACTTAATTTCCACATGGTAATTAAAGGGTACTAGTTGCCCATCAGAACTCAAAAGTAACAATTGACAGCTCTTAATCGCTGAGATGGCAGCTATCATTGAGTCAAGACTTTGTAATGCGGTTTATTCCGTCTAAACGTTGCCGATTTCGTAGCCTGTGGCAGAATACTAAATTCTGTCCATAAAAGCAATTTTGAGGTATCGATAACGGCGGAAAAGATTGAAATTACCTTCGTTCATCTCACATAATAGTCAAGATGAAATTCCTTACCTTCTTTCATCTCAAATGATATCAAGAATAATTGTTTAAACCCTTTTCAAATACGGATAATAGTGAATTTACGTTGTGGTCCCAGTCCGTTCGGTGGTTCGTCCGTTTGCCAATTCGGACTCAGACAAATCGGTCTCTCGCTGGTCAATTCGGTCCATGTAAATCGGTCCATGCCAAGTTCGATCAACAATGGAAAAACAAAACAATTACATTCGGTCTCAGTAAAATATAATATTCACAAGTCGGACTCTAATCCGTCAATTCGGTCCCCGTGCCAATTCGGACCCAAATGAAACACAGTGCAATTTTAATCTGATTGTGTCATTTTGTGATATCGGTTGCCTTGTCTACTTTCTTCTGTACTTCTGTGTACACTGTGAATATCGTTAGTCGTTTTTTCCCCTGTTTTGTTTTATCCAACACAACTTCTAATAGGCCCCCTATGCGAGTCTCTCCCAATCGGGGAAAAATTTTGCGTTGAAGAGGTGGGGCATTGGGTCAAAGAAATGGTTGAATGAATTTTACCTGGCTTTCATCGATTATTATCATCATCCGTGATGTTCAGTGTATTACAATACGGGTTACCATACCAATTTGCTAGGCTTTGGCGAAGATCGTTGAATCCCAGGCCTTTCACGTAGGACTAGAGTAAGCATAAGGGAAACTAAGCAACGTGAAAGGTCACCGTACTTAAATTTCGGGTGATCCAGAGAGGTATCCTTAATACATTGTATATGTATAGTACACAATTAAATACGGACTCATTACCAAACCCAAAGATGTTTGTTACATGATTTCTTTCAATATAAATTATTTTGTGTCTGTTTGCGTTTCCCCTATTGTTGATGAACCGCTTCCGCGTGTGCCATGCTGTTAAAGTGTAAAACAAAACGCCAAGACATACTATTCTAACTGTATGTGTTACATATTGTTCACAAAAAAATGCATGACAAATAGTTCTGTTTTTGCAATTCGACACGAAATTCATACTGTAGCCTGTCTCGTTCCTTTCCAATAAGTCACCGTGCCAATAAGGTAAGATGAATTAATTGCTAAATTGATTATCAAAATGACAAATTGTTTTCTTATTTATAGAGTTCCATGCGTAAAATATAATTTAGCAGAATAGTTAATTATAATTTTGCTAAAAAAAGGGACTGGTTAAAATAGACTAAAACAGCTCTAACTTAAAAATTATTCCCAAATGACGGAGCTACGTTTTTTCCATAGTGGGTCTACTATATTGATAATCAAGATGTTTTACATATATCACAATTAAATATTATTAAGTCTGATCATGATTCGTAATAAATGTTAGGCCAAGGTTTAAGTGGGTTACACGCACGTTATGTTTAACCAGGTGTGTCCTAATGGAACCGAATTACCGTGGGCCGAATTGCGTACGACCGACTGACTGGGACCGAAGTGATATTGAGTCCGAATTCGCATGGGGCCGAACTGGTTTTGGGACCGAATCGACCAGGCGCCTTGACAGTGTTTGCAAAAAATGCACCATATACCGCCAACTGGACACAATTATGAGGCCAGCCAACCAGAAAACGACTATAATTAGAACTTTTAATTACTCTGTGCCTAAAATTTCAAAAAAAGGGGGTGCTGGTACTTGACGGTTTGTAATTTAATTTGAAGAGGCTATTCTTGTAGGTTTTATAATAGTAAACGATTATTAAGCTAGCAGTAAAAATCCTTTTTCCTTGCCGCGATCACGCACACGGCCCGACCAGATGTAAGCTTTTCAAGAGGTGTAGGATAATAAGGTGTCTTCTTTGAAAATTGGTCAAGACGTTACATTGATCGGCATAGGCAAAACTTTCATAACGGCACGGAATCAGTCAGTCAGTCAGTCAGTCAGCCAGTCAGTTACAGCAACGGATTTGTTCATACTGGCTGGTCTCAAGACCAGCCAAAAAGTTACAATCCAAGTTTGGTATTGTTTTGATTGGTTCCGAATCCAATCTCTATAAAATTATTCATACATAAGTGTTCAATCATGTTTTGATTCCATTTTAACAAATACGAAACCTCGATACATCTATAGTTTCGTTAAAAAAACACCCCAAATTCATGTATATAGATCGTAATTCACATTTTATGCTCGCCGTGTACATACAGATGTACTCGTGGAAATGATTTTTTATAATGTAAAAACAGCACGACATGGTACATTCTCATGTTTTTCTAGCGCTGACATTTTGTGTCTGGGAACGATTGCACAAACACTAATTTTTTTTTTTTTTTTGAAGTAAGCGAAAGTACAAAATATTGTGTGTTGCTAAAATGTGTCTTGCGCGAGTGTTGTATCCATTATGACACTTTCGCTCCATATGGCTTCTTTCATCAGGTCGTTGTAATTATTGAACTACTAATGTTGTTGTTACGCATTACCGGGTACATAGCAGGATTATTTCCGTATAAACCAGAGCGCAAAAAGTTTCGGTTAACACGTTATATAGTCCCTGAAGAAGAAATGCACATACTACGTGGAAAAAACAAAAAATTGTTATGAGTGCTTTTTCACCAGACAGCAGAAGAATACATTATATAACAACATATCCAAACATCCCCATGAATCCCTGGGAATTTTTTTATCCAAGAGGCCGCCAAAATAGCTGCTGAATTGCATATAATTAGCTATATCTTGGCTTCTCAAGTAGATTAGGTGAGAGTTAGTCTAAATCTACAATGATCCCATGTTTTCCTTTATGTGAAATCAAAATGGGCGATATTACATATAATTGATTTATCTCAAACTTCAGAAAAGGAAAAGAGGGAAGGGATAAAGAGAAAACAAACAAAATTTTAGCTTAAAATATCTACAAATGCGAATACTAAAATGACAAGAAGAAAGAATTATTAAATGAATAAAATAAGGGATAAATAAATAGATATAAATAAAACAGGAAATTTTGTAAAAGCGACTCGTACAAGGACGGAAACCTGAAGTATGTAATAGGAAGTCTTCTTGAGGTGTTTTCAAACCAAATTGTTATTTTCCCTAAATTTCTGGGATTCATCTTTATCTTGTTCTTTCAAATTCCAGTACTCCATTTCTGGTAATTGGTTGTAAAAATAGGAAAATATATGGGCCTATGGTTCTATGCCATTTATGGCAAGGAACGTACGTGTGTAGGCCTAGAATTAATAATGCGTTTATGGGAACAGTACCGAAAAACTGCATATAATACTAAATTTTTATAAAAACCATTCTTTCGAATATGCGTATCATATTTGAGCGGCAGTACTGCTTTCTAATTGTGCAGTTGGGGACATGCATTCTGATTATAGTGGAAACACATAACACCTAAGTTCATATTTCGAATAGACTAAAGATGAACTAAAATTATTAATATTTGTAATTAGAACAAATCCCTTTGGGGGATTAGTGCTTTTAAACAACCTCCTATATGCGCCAGTGAGGACGATAATTATGTAGTGGCAACGAATGGCAGCCATTTTGGTGGCCATTTTGGATTTTTGAGTTACGGAAAACATCAATGATTTAAATTTAAACAAAAAAATTCTTGAACCTCAAACATATTCAAAAAAACCTGAGATATGCTAATTATTAAAATGGCCAGCCATTTGGAATTTTTTGGCATGAAGGAAGTCATCAGTGATTTAGATTTGTACATAAGTGAATTTCTTTGACCCCCAAAATACTATCAAAACACTAAAATCATCAACATCTACTTTAAAAGCTGAGTATATAGCTTAATATGGCGGCCATCTTCGATAAAAATATTCCCCAAGGGGGATTTATGGGATGTGGATAATATGTTCTTGTATGATGCATTCTGCGTATTCTGTGCAAAATCAGCTCAATAACAATTTTTTTTCGGGTCAAACACCAGGGAACCACCACTACGTTATGTCGAAACTATTCCAAAATCGAACCAGTTATACATTGATTGCGCTTCGATTTTCCTGGGAAAGCCATTGACAGTACCAGTCAATGGTGGTTTTGTACTGGTCGTTAAAAATCGTGGTAATACGCAACTTGTAAATCATGTTCTTCAAGATATACTTGGGGAAAGGATATATATTGAACAAACGCGATGCGCGAAGAAGACAGAGCCACATATGCAGCAGATTAGATACAAAAATTCTTCTTCCAGCTATCTTTAATTCTGACATCAATGGGCAAATATCCATTATATCTAGTTCCCCAAATTTGCGGGCTAATACCAGAAGACTTTATCTCATTTCGGTCCAAAAAACCAATCCGAATTATCCCATAAACATTGAAAGGTAACACCAACGAATCTGTACCGATTCATTAAACGGCAATCTGAAGCCTTTCTTTTGTTCAGTGTTGGTATTCCTTGTGGAGTGCAATTGGCAAGTGATAGTTCGCAGTTCTTTAAAATTCCCATATTTAGGGAACATAACAGTCAAATCTAACTTTTCCCACCTCTTGGATTTGGGGAAATATCTCTGTATGGAAAATACAACTTTGGCAGTTAATACGTAAGTATGGTCAGAATATGGGTAATTAAGTTAAAATCAGGATGAGTTATGAATTTCGTTTTCTGCATGTTGCAATACTTTTTGGCCATTGTGTTGTATGCATCATCACCGTCTGGTGACGCCCAGCTTTAGTGACAAGTCAACGCGAGCACTTTTACAACATGGTCGCAAGACTCTGAACAACAGGGCTTTATAAACTAATTTATTTTTCTTTAAGAGACGTGAAGAGGTTATCAGTCAACATTAAAGGGACATATGCCGATGAAAAAAAATATTCGATACATAATATAATGGACCAGTTACTGAAATCAAATGGTTTAATTTGTTGAAGTAGATTCTCCGAGCTCTATTTATAATATTTTTATATGTACTTCTTTGTCGTTTTTAATTTTTTTGGGGGAGTTTGGGGGAGTTGGGTTGTGTTTTATTTTTGGTAGGCACTGCAGTTCGCGCAACTCAACTCAACTCACCGCATCGCAGATACAGTGAAGTATGAACGGACCTTTAAACTTTATTGAGTCGTAACTTTGATACTCCTTCAAGGATTAAATACCTTTTTAAACCCTTCGTCTACCTGCGCCATGTTTTGGAGGGCAAAACTCCCGAACGGGGAGTGGTGCCCTTAAATTAGTGCATAAGTTGCTTGACTGGTCCGGCTGCCGGTTGCATGAAGCCACCATACAAAATCCGGCTTCAGTTTTTTCTGTGCAGGTCTACCCCTGCACTTCTAAACCGTGGTGGTAAATGCAAGTCACCATAAAGCATTACATGTTTCCTTTCCGTGTTTAGCCAAACAAGGCCCTGTTTAGATTGTCATGGCATATGAATCAAAATAATGCTCATTTTTTTTTTCAAACTTTGAACATGGGCTTTATAGTCCCTAGGCGAGGGGTGAACATAATGTTCAGATATTAAATCATGAAACTTGGCCACAAATATCAAAACACATTTCTAAACATTTTCAGCAGGGTTTAGCCAAACTTAACTCCTCTTATAGTATAGGCCAACAGTTTGCTAGGCACCCATTTTCCTTAGCAACAGGTAGATAGGATGACTATGGCCAATTGGATATTCAATGACTTGAATGTATTTTAGTACCGCACAACTTCAAATTTTATATAAACATTATTTTGAAGCACTTGCCGACGACACAAGACCACATTGCAGTTGCTAGGCAACATATGTTCATTAGCAACCAAAAGAAAACTGCCTGTTGACCACGATTTCTTATGACTACATCATACTTATTATCCAGACAGTCACTGATCATATTCACTCTTCACAATTAACAGGTGCTAAACGTCATATTCTAATGTTTGCTATCATCATCTGACCAAGTCCCTCTGCTTTGCCCTGTTGGTTGATGACAATAACCAATGAGTAGTGAATGAATGCTCCTATTGACTATCTATTTAAATCCTTACTCCTCATATCCATGACTTTGTTTATTTTGTTCCAGGTTGTATATTAGGTTCCTAGGATGTGGAAGATGTGATAATGGTCAAATAACCTATCTAACCTCTAGCCCGGCATACTACACCAAATGACCTCCCCAGCAATGACTATCCTACGCCTGCATTGTTTGAAAATGGAAACGCCGTTCACATTCATCCGCCTAGGCACCGTCTAAATGTGTCATTTGGCAGCTAGACACCAACTAACGTTTGACCACCCCACTAAGAGTAGTAAATCCCAAGTTTAAGATCTATTTGTTCCCGTGACTGAGGGTGGCCGTATTTACCGCACACTTGCAGCAATCGCGCTTACCCCCTCCCTCCACTGTGCACGATTCAGTGCAATCCCCATCCCAACCCTCCTAACTCTCCTCCTCCACTTGCTTCTTCCATGTGTGTCGTTGGTCGACCTTCCCTCCTCGAACACCCACCCTGAACTCAACTTCCTAAAACATCTCATCTCCCTCTCGGCACGTGTCCATACCAATGTACACCATTCCCTTCGCCTTCGTCGCCAACTGGTCCACCGCTTTTTTCCAAACCAACATCTGCATCAAGTCTCAGTCTTCTTCCTATCCATCACTTCACACCACACATTGCTCCGCTATCGCCATCCGCTCTCACATCGCTCTCACCATCCTCAAAATCCCCACGTCTCAATCCCGTACAGCATCACCGACCTCACACAACTCATACACCATTCCTTTAATATTCAAAGGAAATTCTTTTCCCGTGTTGCAACCTCCCCACATTCCTAGACTTTCACCACTCTTTGAATGTTACTTCTAGCTTGTAATAGCTGTCTCCATCACCATTTACATTTACTCTATCCCCCAGGGACGAGAATCTCCTTCACCGATTCCCACCTCATCACAACATTTCACCTGTTTCACCAGTCCTCCAGGCTCTTTTTCGCACATCATTTGCAACACCAAATCCTCTAGCCAAAGCTTGGGGTCACCTTTTTGGTTCGTGGGCGAAGGGAGGACATAGAAATGTACCCGTCCGTGTGTGTGCGACGTGCGTGGTGTTTGTCCCACGCGATATCTTTGGAAACTAGCAAGTGTGGTGTCCTCTTACAACATAGATGTATCAGGTCATGGGGCGTCATCAAAGGTCAAATCCACTATGCATGGTTCGTTATGGTCATGAAACCTGGTGGGTGCAGTCAACATGTTATGCCAATTTTTTTCAAGGGCATTCCGGTCATCTGAGGTCCAATTCACTGCAAAATGTGTATGGTCTGAAACTTGGTGGGTGTGATGTGTGTTATCAACATTCAGTGCGGAAAAATTTTTGAAGGTCATTTCAAGGTCATGGGGGGCTTCAAGATCAAAACAACACAACTGTATTGTATGGTCATAAATCTTGGGTGGGTATAGTCAACATAGAGACCAGAGAATTTTTCAAGGTCAACTGGGGTCACCAAGGTATTGAAAACTGCAATGGTAGGAAACCTTGGGTTTCATCCCCCACATCCTCAATGTGGATCTTTAAGTGCATGTTACTATTCTCCTTTTAATTACCGCGACGAGCGGGGGACCTTTGTGGTTCGAAGAACCGCCTTGTAATCTTTGTACATATCCCCATGAATCAATCTACCAATCACACTGAATTGCATTTACCTTCTACTGCTTATACCACATGGGTCTACCTTACTCAATGATATGTCTCCTTTCCACCCGCACATCAACACATTTGTCTTCCCAAGATTTTCTTCAGATCCTTACTCTCAAAAAGCCTTCTTCATTCTTAAACATTTCCTTCCATCCCCCATGGTCACACTCATCAAAACCAAATCACAGCAACCAAATCTCATCATCAACCGTCCTCTGCACTTCTCCGTAACCAAACAATTACAAATTTAAAGTCGTATAACGCAAAAAGTTAAAGAACCTTGATGCACACCCTCCTTCACCTGAAATATCTCGGACAACTAGACCTAACGCTTGTCGTTTACGACTTCATACAAACTCTCACCGCTCTAACCATGCCTCTTTCCTATCGCCCCCATCCATCACTTTCCCGGGACTATCAAAGCCTCCTCCAATAGCATACAGCTGAAAACACCCTTCAATTTAATTAACTCCCGCGTATTCCAATACAAATGAATTGCAACTTGGACCATGGAATGGAAATGAGTCCACATTTAATGAAAAAAGTGTAAAGTGTCATAAAATAATGCTACGTAAAGTTTGGTAAAAGTTATATGGAGCCGAAGCGGCAAATCACTAAAGGACGCAACAACACTTCTCTAGCGGATTTTCACAATAAGCAGTATCGGAGAAGCCAACCTCAATACCTTAGTATAGCAAAAGGGCCCTCTGTGCTTTTTTTTCAAAGCCAGAAACCAAAGCGAACATCCATGAAGTCTCCATATATTTCAAGTAGATTTCCGCGTGCAGAAATGTGCATATGTGAATCCAGGTATTCAGGCGCTTTCTACAAAGTACGTGCAGGAGACCTTGTTACCATTGAACAAAATATCACACAAAATAAACCTGTAACAACAGAAACCACGTGTGGATGGGCCCCCCAACGGAGAGGATGAACCTTAAAGTGAACAAACATTGCAACGGCATTCCGCAATTAGCTGAGATGATATCCTACATTGAGGAGAGCAGACAAGATGAAGACATGTGTTCAGGCTTGCTGATATTTACCAAGCTGTAGACAGAGCGGGGGATGAGTGTTGTAGTTGTACTTTAAGAGTAAATATATAGTACAAAAGGACCGGATCTCATGCATCTATGAGAGATTATTTAAGGAAAAAGCGTTGTGTTCAAAGGCCACTGGATCTGCGACAAGGAGGATAGGAGACTGATCGAGTTGAGCAGCAGTGTAATGATGATCCAAATTGCTGATAGGATCTGACATGACTTTTTACACAAAGTGGCATAAATCATTGCCGCTGATGCCACAGTCGCTTTTGTCACTAGTCGGCATGATCATCAATGGGTCAAATATTAAAGATCAAACCAGCAACACATACCTTTATAGCCAACCAGTGCTCACCATTGCTCAGCTACTTGTTTCAACTGCATTAAAAGGCACTGGGACTATGGGAAAGTACCCCAAGTTTGTCAAAGCAAAGACCGTGAAATGCCTGCCAGTCTACTTGGGACTTTTGGTCCTTGTCTTCTTAATCATGGAACAGCAGTTGGTTGATAGACATTTTGCTCTCGATGTGTCAACCTCATATGATCGTACCATTTATCAGTGCAGTGGCAGACAATATTGACCACAATCCAAGCTCAGCTACAAGTACGGGGGTAACTCGAGTGATTATAGGCCTACCGACCGTGCTTTCACCCATTCTATAGCGTCTTCGAAAGGACAGAGAAAAGTGAGGATGCCGAACACTTAAAATGAAATAAAGCCTACAGGTCTGCCATCAAACCATGCTATTCTGATAGCAGAAACAGACATTCTACCATCCACCAATGCCTTGCTAAATGTCCAATCATTATTTTTGATGTAAAGCTTTTGGTTGATGTTTACATCTTTTGTTATATGATTGACACATTCATTTCATAATCTTTTGACCAGGGGGGGGGGTTCACTATGACCCCCAAATTGTTTTTCGTTCCGCGCTGGGGGCCGCTTTAACAAAACACGCGTGGGGAGTGTTGCTCCGAAATTTTTTTTAATTGTCTGACTTTTAAATGCGCTTCTTTTCATACCAAAATAATTAAATTGGCCAATCCGTTATTGAGTTAATTAGTTGGGTCCCATGGAACCCCCCCCCCCCTTGGGCACTAACGAGTTCATGTTTCAGAAATTTTTAACAATAAGAATAGAACCAATAACCAAAGCAATTTTTTTTTTTGCTGATATAAGTTCACCAATACATGTAAAGTAAACACTTATTAGTAAATTTAAAAAAAGCATAACCCTTTATGGCTGAAAACAAACAATTTCAATCATGGATGTTGCCAAACCGTTACTGTACAAACTCTAATGGGAACATGAGCGGTGCATTTTGGCAACACCCCGTAAAAATACAGGATTTCCCCTAAAACTGCAGTTTGTGTTAAATATATTAATTTGGGTCTTCTAGCATAGAAAAAAATCAACAGAAAATCAAGTTTTTAAAATGTTTGGTGTTAGCGCACGGCTCATTTGAATTTTCCTTCCGCTTTTTTTTTTCCCGCTTTAAGCGTGTTTTTTGAAAACAGTTTTGGCCCCTAATTTGGAAACAGCCAAAATAACAAATTTCATTTTTGTTGTGATTGGTTGTCCTTATTCCCTTCACATGTGGTAGAATTCCTGCAAATTCCCTCGGAAAGTGTTTCCTTAGGGGGGGGTCCCATGGAACCCCCCCCCCCCTTGGGCACCAACGGAGGGAAACCCCTTGGTCACTTAGTGTTTATGATCATGATTGAATCATGCATGCGTTGCGGTAGTGTATTTAAGGGAAATACCCTATTTTGGTGGCCATTTTGGACGCCATCATGAATTTGAATGACACAAAATGGGCAGAAATGCATTACTTTTGATCAGGAATATTCATTCCATACAGCCATACAAAAAATGGATTGTTATACCATATATGTTTGCGATAATGTATTTAAAAGGAAATATCATATTTGGCGGCCATCTAAGTCGACATATTGAATCTGCACTTTTTTCTGCAACTGGGTACATCAAGATTGTGTTGGGGGTCATCTAGAGGTTACAAAGTGATTTGGTTTAGTTCGGGGTATGTAACAAACGATGTGGTGTTCCAGCTTCGGTGGCAGGCCTTCAAAATACCTGTTGATAGGTAATTTGTTACCTAGCAACCGTTTGCCTAAGGAAAGTGTTGTATATGTTGGCTCCAACCCCCACCCGTGAAAATGATCAGTATGGGGTGAAGAATTTTGTGCCACGGCTTATGTCTTTTATCTTTCTGAGCAATAGTGCGTATTTTGCACCCCTCACCTAGACTATTACAAGTGATATACAAAGCTATTGTAATCCAGGTGTAAAGTCAAGAAAAATGGAATCGAAATCGGGGGAAAATAGACCCCCACCACCCAAATTGACCAAGTAGGGAATTATATTTTACGAGTGTCGTGACGGCCATGGTCCAGCAATACCTTTAACACACAAACAAACTGAGCTTGTGTACAAATAACCTGAATTTATATAATAAAACACTATTATTCTTTTTATTTAATTAGAATGATCGGTTCAAGAATTTGGAAGTCAACAAAAAATTACTAGTGGCACTAACAATCTTCAAATACACTCAAAATTGTCTCTATGAATACTACGATTTAGAAGAACGTTCCACATTGACTAAGCTAGTGACTGACATACGCGACCCCAAGCTGTCCTCAATCCAAGGACTTTACCAAAGTTGAGACGAAACTGATTTCAAAGCCAAGACTAGGCAGATTGGATAATTTAATAGACTTGTTGGAAGAAAGGAATCGATCTCCTCGCACGTATCTGGAGGAAACCCGGCTTCTTCACTATTCCCTCTGAGGGAATTGCCCCACTTTCAGATATTCGGCTGTTTTCGAAACCCGTATGCTGTGACGTCCCTTATGAAGACGCTACGACCCCTAGATCTAACATTTCTTTTGATGAGCCTCTGATCTTTACCTTAAGAGGGATGATTCTATTAGAATTCTCCCTGCAGACATAAGGTGCATACTGTTCTTCTCAGCAAGGTCGGCAGATCATTGAAAAAGAGAACCGATTACACCAAAAGCGACCTCAACCGACAACACGCAAAAAAAAAATCGTCCATACGCCTACATAATTATGTGGAACGACCAACCTAATATTGAATGGTACCAGACTAATCCTGGATATGAACCCTATTGGACTGAAAGAAACTCATTGAAGCTTTGTACATCAAGTCGCCCCCTTACAACTTCAATAAGACAAATAAGCAGAAATTACTCCATGAATGGTAACTACTCAAGGATGCCTGTTATGACGTCTCGTAGGCGCCTAAGTTAAGAAATACCTTCAAACACTAATAAAACGAGCCTTGTCACAATGATCTAAATTTTATATAATATAACATATTGTAATGATTTGTCCTTGGGTCAAGAATTTGGTAATTCCAAACATTACATAAATCATAATTACATATGACACCCAATTTATTTAGACTTAATTTGTAAACCAGAATGCCCTGATGTCCACTGTGCGTTGCCGTTCAACGTTAGTCCTCACAGCGAAGACTCCAAAATACAGCGCAACAATTTTCATAAAATCAGGTAATAATAGTCCAAGGGAATCCTCTCAGTCCTAAGGTAATCTTGTCCACAGTTCAGACGACGGGGCTTTCCTCGACGACACATGGTCCACAATAATAAAATCCAGGTATATACCAACATCAGTCTGTCGCTATGTCCTCATAGAGGACCACACTGGAATCCCCTTTTTTGATCAAACCTGAAGCTCTTTGGCTTAAAGACTACGCAGACAATTTTAGGCTACAAGCTCGCGGCCATCCAAATTTTTATATCCTGGCACTAGATGTAGAACTCAAATCTACATTATTGTAGAGAAAACTATAGCTATAATTAAACTGTATAGCTCCAGAGCTCTAGTTCAGCTCCTCTGATTATCACTGCTGGCAGAGAGTCCTTACTCATCTCTATTATTATTGACTTCACACGGCTAGATTCCCCTTTCTACAATAATCCTTACATCATCCTCATGCATAAACAGAACCTTTCAACCATCAAAATCAGATTTTCACAATCTAAATTACATTACTTCATATTTATAACTTTGTGTGGGAATTCCCTAGGTTTTCTGCCAATATTTTGATCTAAAAACATAAACAGTTTCCTAAGTTTTACTAAGTTTACCTTGGGGAATTCCCCACTTCCCTTATGTTGGCAAATCTAAACAGGTGTCAGTGTGCAAAACAAACTAGGGGGTATTCCCCTTTCTCACTTTTTATATTAAACTAATACTTTTCCACGTTAGAACTCTTTTTCTCAAATAAAATTGAGAAATAATATTTTTAAAAGTTTACTCAGAAAAATGGGAGCCTATAACAATGGCCTTTCGATCATCACTTATTGTTCCCCCCACTCTCTTATTCTAGATTGGTTAAATTTTGCCAAAAATTGTCAAATTTTGACACGCAAAACAGTTCGCCGGGAACCACAAATTATTGGTCAAAACGGCACGGAAAAATGTGTCAAAGAAATGACACAAAAAAGTTTTAGGAAATCACTCAAAATCCGAATTCAAAATAAAAAAAAAAGTGTTTAAAAAAGATCGGAATAACAATCATCAGTATCAAACTGAATAATATCCGTGTTCAAATTGAAGAGATTTTTTATGTCAAATTTTACACATGTGGGAGCGTTCAAAATCACCTCGGGAAATTGAACCAAAAAGCAATACACAATGCAAATTTGGAAGTGGGTATCATTTTCCCCCAATTCATGATGAAACTAGGAAGGCAAAACAGTGAATGAAAGGAACATTTTAGACTTACTTTGAAGGAATCATTTAAAGTACCAATTATCAAACCAAAAATGAACCTTAAACTACAATTATATTATCTTATTAGGTATTTACAAAGTTATAAATGTGTGTGAATGAAATAAAACAAAAATAGGGATATCGGATTTCATGCGGGTTTCAGCCTAAATGTTGGCAGTTGATCAAATTTACATAAACAAGAGTTTTAGAGACATTACTGTTCATATATTTAAAAAAATGTACCATAAAATATCCTTGGATGGCAACCACCTCCCCCACCCTCGACTTGACGGCATGCCCTAACTACGGGGAAGTGCATACCTTCATACCACCCCCCCCCCCCCCCGATGGTACCCACAAGGCGAATCGATATTATCCTCAATTGTGGAAATAATGATTGATTTCTAAACATCAACACCATGGACAAACTAAGCCATATTTCAAGTTTATTTTTAAACAGAATATAAACCCGTTTTGTATGTTTTGTATGAAAAGCTAAGCAGAAGCAAAAATACCTTTTTTGAGACACATGGTTTTGTCTTTGTGTGTGGATAATAAAATGAACAGGTAGACTGCGCATGATTGTTTGAAGCTTTGACTTGTTCATTATGTTTTTTCTAACCTATTGCAATACCTTCGTTATCTCGGTGCCGGCCATTGAGCCTTTAACCATGTTTAGGATACCGAAGCTGTTGCAACCGGATTGGTGGTTGGGCCTTACTTGCTGCACTTTGTTTTTCTGATGTGTAATGCACGACTGGGTCCGTTAGTACAAGTAACCAATGATCCCAGCTTTGGACCGGTTATTCAATAAGCTGAACGTCGAATTTCCTCGTGAAAGTAGGGACCATTCTATTGTGTGGGAACTTGATAATGTCAAACTAAGTGAGCAACACTGATTTGCTTGCGGGTTGCATTAAGGAACAGTTTAGCGAATGAGGATACGGCTTGACATTCGTAATGCACTCAAAGATGATGAAGGCCGATATGAATGTTTGATTAGATATCGGACAATAGGTTCCCCGCAGCTTTATTCGCGTAAGTTCAGAACTGACGTAACAGTACTTATCGTATCTCCCGATCTAGATGACCCGAGTGTAGTATAATACCGGACGCAAAAACAGTTTACTAGCGGGAGGATATAACTTTTGTAATCTGTTCTTGTAGGCGGAATCTAATCATGGAGTCAATCTACGACTGACTCTGGAGAAAGCAGGGGAATCACCACTGATATAGGAACAGAAAACTATAACGAAAACGGTACCACGGAAGACAAACAATGCATGTTTATTTGCCAAATGACGAGTGACACTTTCACAACTGCTGATCGCAGTGTGCTCTGCGGGGCCCATTATGTTTTACTGCTCAGACTGTACCTGAAGGCAAACGGTAGCAACCGTAACGTCTCGACAGCAAAGACAGAAGCAGGGACTGCAAAGGTAACGATATCAAACTTTGAATTCGCAATAACCGAAGAACCAGAAACCTTCCCGAGCAATCTCCATCGATTTTCTTTCCCAATCAACAGTAGAAAAATTCGACTGAGACTACCTCATCAATGAATTCCATATTACCTATTTCAATCACGCTTTCAGATACCTATCGGTGGTTGGAGAGGGGCCTGGCACACACTGACTACAATCACAACTAGGGGGGAGAATCTGGGAACCACGGAAGTAAACGTTTGGTTATTATGTTGGCCGTAACTGCGCAGTAATTATCATCTGTATTTGTAATTGTGTTTTCTGTTTAAAACTTTCGAAGGTAAAGCAAAATAAATTTGAACGTACAACTATTGAGAACGTGGGAAATGAAGAAATGGAAAAGAGAACGAGTCTTCCACAAACACCGTTTCTACTTTCTACGAACATCACAGGTGCTAGATCATACGAGAAATCATTTATAGACAATTTCTCCATATGCGATATTGGAAAAGATGAATACACCGTCTATTCCGTTATATACAACGCGTTGACGTTGATGGGGACGGAAAGGAAACGTCATTAGGCACTCCAGAGCCAAACACTAATTACCGTATACATGAATATGAATTTCATTTTAGGCATAGAACTTTAGGGCCTTCTTGTAGATTTTCGGCGAGCTATGATATGCTATTAAAGTTGGGATGTTTGACTTAAAACAGGCAAAAACATGTTCAGGGCAGGGGGTGGGGGTTTTAGTGGTAGGACCACGATCTGCTCGATTTGGGCCTTGGGATTTCCATGCCAAGAAAATGATGCCTCCGTGGAACAAGTTTTTTTTTTTTTTTGCTGACTAATAGTGTTCATTGGATCATATCTTGAGAACCATATCAACCAAAATTAAACATTTTTTTTCAGGCAAGATGATTAAATTAAAACCCCCCCCCCTATTTAGATAAAGTAAAATCCACAGATATTCAAATTAAAAAAAGGTGGAAAATCCACTTTCATTTGGGTAAAGTCTTATTGGGTCACCCTGTATTTTAGACTTCCATATGTTTATTTGTCTCATCATTTCTAAGTATAAAAACGCCAAATTTGTGTGTTGCAAATTACTTCGAAGTCAAAACAATTATGTTATTAATTCCGCCACTCATCTAATATAGTTATAGATCGTAATTCCATTCTATCCTCGCACGTGTAGGTTGTACAGATGTGCGTATTGAACTTGATTTTTTATGTTAAACCGCATTACAGTTAACATTTGTCAACAAGATATCAAATGCGAATTTAACATCGATGTCACGAACGATTTGCACAACAATTAATTTGCGGTAAACCAAAGTATAAATATCTGTGAAAACGCGTGCTGTGGGGTCAATATGACCTGTCGATCATAGAAATGTTCTTCTCTTGATCTGCCGTTGTTACATTATGAATCAGTTATTGTTTACAATGTGGCTCGCATATTATACAGTATTGTGCAGAGCGCAAACGGTTCCAGCTACACATAGTCAAGACTCTTCAAACTAATGAAGCTTTATACATTTTATTTGCGCAGGTTGAGTTTCCAGCGGAAGCAATGCCGTAACATTCAGTGGTTGGTTTTGGGGCAATTAAAATCACCTGTAATACGCAACTGGTAAATTCATGTTCCTTCAAGATATACTCTAGGAGAAAACGATATTGAACATACGCGATGCGCTGAAGGAAAGGGACCAGGATAACATATGCTGCAAGATTACCTACGAACGTCTTCTTACATGTATTCTTTAGTCTGACGTCTATGTGTCGGTCATCATCATATCTCCCGCCTCAGAAATTCCCCGAATGCGGACTAATACCAGACATTAAAGTCCCCGGAAATGAGATATAAACCGCCTCAAATATTTGTTGGACCAGAAAAAAGAATACCCTACCAGTGACATCATTTTGTGAAACTATTATTATCAGTCACCCAGTCCCTGGAATTTTCTATACTTTTCTGATAAATCAATGGTACCACAAATTAGGTCATCGCTCACTCAAATATGGAATGCAAAATGCAAAATGGTGCGCCTGCAGACGGAGTTCCCATCCTCTAGCATTGGCGTTTGGGCCAGACGCCCTCATATATGTTCTGTGGGGGTTCGCCACTCCTCCGCATTGCATTCCAGCATATGCCGTACCCATTTATACTCCTGGGTGGAGAGAGGCCAGCGCGTAAGTGCCTTGCCAGTGCACAACAATTGCTACATCGGGGAACTCGAACCCACAACCGTATCTTATGAAGCGAGCGCTGATCCACTGTCACCACAGTGCCGCCGATTGACTTTTACAGTGGGATTTTTTTCCGATTGACCTTTTAAAGTGCCCTTCTCTTCACACACACGTACGTCTAACTAGTTAATAAATGATTGTTTTTTGAGACTCACCCTACCCTGTTATAGAACGGCACTTAAAAATGCACGGTTTCACCTATAATTACCCAATTTTGCTCAAGGTCTCATAATTTTTTATGGCCTGCCGTTTGAGAAGGGAAGGAATCTGATTTTTCTGTCGTACCTACCCTTAGTACCCAACATTATCCTGAGGAGAGTAGAGCAAAATCCAAGGTCCTATGGTGACTCCCTCCTGTTTTGGGGGCATGAAAACCTTATTATTCATTCATATGTACTCCTGTTCTCAAACAAATGGTACAATCAAAAAACCGATTTGTTTTTCAATATTATATTTCAACATAAATGGTCGTTTTGTAAACCACATTAAGAAAAAATACCGGGCTTTCCGGATTTTTTTTTTGATTCATCTCTTTGCTTTTTTTCAATCGAAGATAACTCCAGTTGCTGGCGGAACACAAAAATCGAGCTTGTGCCACTGAAAACGTTGAGTGAAACTTTTAAAGAATAGTTCAACTTGTTCTTACACTGGACAGATATGAAACTTCCTTAAAAAGGGATTAACGTCACAAGAAACATCGAAAATATCAAACTTCGCAATGGTGGAAGTTTATGATCAGTAAGGTAATGGCTTTTAAGATAAAGTGTATAACTTCGGACATACTGTTTGTTTGTTATAAGAGAACCATGAGCATACAGCAACTGAGGAGAGAGTTTTTATGGGTCTTGAAGTATCATGAACGCAAATTCCTATCACATTCCACCGTGAATACTTTTGCTTCCAAATTCTTTTTATTGACTTCACATTAGTAAATGCACAAGATCTTGCAATATTTTTAAACCATGTCTTTGGATTTGAAGTTGTGTATTTTGGGTTTGAAATTACATATTCCTTCTTCTGGCATGATTTTGTAGTAAATCCAAAGCCCCATTTCAAATTGACCATGCAATAAATATGTGTCTTGTTTTGTTATTTTATAAAGAAGAATATTTCTCATCATTGAATTGATTATGTTGACTATTAACACCTGTTTCGATAGAACGAGAACCTTCCTTTGTTTACTTTAGTCTGTGTTTTTGTTTCTTTGGTCAAGTTGAATCTTTATTGAACTCAAGACAGCATGGCGAAATAACTCTGCCCTGCATACAAATTGCACAAATCATTTGTTATATCGCACTAAACTGATTATATCGCAGATTGAAAAAGAAAATAAGATGAAAAAACACCATTGGAAAGCCTGTCTTTGTTCTTTAAATATTATGCAAGTACGAATGACTTCATTTTGAAATTTCATATTTAACCATTTGTTTCTGATTGTACCATTTTGTTGAGACAGAATGTATAGTGCCGCGCGATATGTGGTTAATCATTTTTTGACCAATTATCTTGTTTTAAAACCTTTGACTTTTCGATATAAAAATGTATTACTGACCCCATAATATGGCCATTACACACATTTTGAGTGGTCTTCAACCTTCTAGGTCCAAACGGTTCTGTAGACACACTCAGTAGTACTTCGCTCAAAAGGGGCTCCGTGACCCCCAAAAAGGGCGTGGCCATTTAGAATTTGGGCCGTCAGTGGGAATTATGTTACAACCAAAATATTGTTCCTGGACCTTCAATTAGTTGATTCCTGAAGACTTACCTCTGGACATATAATGCAGACAAAACCACAATGCGCTACTGACGACACGGCTATTTTGTTGGATCAGAGTTCATGCACGGTGTTACGGTGTACGTGGGCATGAAATGTAGACTGAATTAGATTCAAAGGTTTCACCCGTCCTGGCCACAGCACCCAAAGCAATGTTTAATCTACGATCAAAGAAAATCTGGCAAGAATTCGCGATACTGGCTTGCGCGGCGGGATTGAGTGTGCGTGTGGTGTGAAGCATGACTGAGGCTTAGCAGGAGGCTAGCGCGAGGTTGCTCACTCATCTCATCCGCTACGATATTCCATGTATTTTGCGTTTAGGAGAAAACGGGCAACTTGTAATTTTAGTAGTAGTAATTTCAAAGTGTGAAATTTCCATCGCCACACATTGAGTTGCTAATGCATGGCAGGGCGTTGTGTGTGCGTGGTGTGTGTGTGTGTGTGTATATGTGTGGTGTGTGGTGTGTGTGTGTGTGTGTGTGTGTGGTGTACAGACCCCCAGTCAGTGACAAGTAGTCTGCTTAGCCATGCCATGATAAATACATTCGTAACACGGCTGATCTGACATGTCAATGATCTTGCAGGTAATATGTTTCTATAGTGCGCCACACTGGCCCTGACATATTTGTGGGAATTGGGCAGTAATTTGTGTTTTAACCCCATTTTGTTGCATTCAACAGACTGTATGCTCACGGAGCATTCACGGGGCTGCCACGATTATCCAAAACCATCATAGGGACCGTGCACTTGGTGTACCACACGCAGCGCAAAAAGCTCAGGATGAGGTGTTGGGGTTGCCCCGGTTCGTCTCAGCACGTGTTACTAATATAAATACTCCCCCCCCCCTGTGTTTTCCGCCCACAAGGACACGGGCGCCGCAATTAGTGCGTCAGGCATCCTGTAGTTCTAGAAAAATGACTTTCTTTTTGCCGCACAGGGCACCGGGCGCCCTGTAGATCTATACGATTGACGGTTGATAAAGGGGCGTCGGGCGCCGTGTAGTAGAGGAATGCGCGAGGAAATTTGGCGTCCCCTTTTGAGAACTACATTCTATTAAATATACCGCATTTCAGAAGAAAACTAAGGTCAACGATTTTATTATATGTAATCGAACTATTTTATGAATGCTAAAATTATTGAAGTCTATTGGACGAGGACGGGGATTTGTGTGTTGCCGCCATGATCAAATTACTCAAATGAATTTTGGGTGATATGATAACATCGGGCATCCTTTTCAACTGTGTGGTAATGTAGCATGGCCCTCCATCCCATATGAAAGGAATCTGTACTGGTTTCCCCTCCACATATCGGGCCCGATTGTTTGATATGCTTTAGCTCCATGGTCTGTTGAAGTATATGTGTATCCATGTGTATCTGATATTGCGGGAAAAGGAAATTGAGGGTGACTTTTCAAAATATGTGCCAGATTTATTGCGTGGAAACTGAAGGTTTATGATTTTAATATTATTATGAATTGCACTTTGTTTTTCCCTAAGTGCCTGGTGTGACTGCGAAAAGTTCTTATGCAGTTGTTATTTTGATCTACGCCTCACAATCTTTCCCTGTATGTGGATCCAATTACAGTGGGCAATGATATGCTCACGCATTTGCAAGGTTCGGCATGGGTTTATATCTAATGCAAGCCTCATGTACCATTGGTTATGGCTAAATGTACAAATTCTCTGTGTGGGTATGTACTTCTTCTGGCTAAATAATTTTATAAATGTATGAGGCAAAGCCTCCTGATATTATATTATTTTTCTGTATTAATTAAATTCAGTTAAAATATAATCATATAAATTATGAGTGCGGAGAAGTGGAAAAATATTAATATGAAACGTGCAATGTGCTGTACAATAAGCATGACTTGTCCGATTGACCTAGTTCTAAAGGGACTAGATGTGAGAACCTTCCTGAGTAAGATCATGTCAGAAGATGTTCGCAGTCAGAGACAGTAGTAGAACAGTGTCTATCGTTTTCTTCTTATAAGAAACTGGACAGAAGTTCTTGTTTACCTATAGGAAGCAAGATCACACCTTGTTGATGAACAATAGACGTTGTGTAATGTATGTCAAAACACTTCAGATACACGATGTGGACTTTCCGGTAACATGTTTCAGCGAAACTGAAAGATGTGAAAGGTTCGACTGTCTTTCGCATGTTTGTTGCACGGGGAAATTTGCTAAGGACAAATTCTGTTGAAAGTATTTCTCCTTGCAGTTGAACAGGATTCCAGCGAGGGTAGACACTTCCACACGGGTGGGGGACTTTCATAAACATTTGATTTAGGTACTCTTATGTTTAATTTATAACAATTCATGGAAAACTTTACCAGAATCGCCAGAAGGGCACAAAATTTGGTTGCCTTTGGAAAACCAAAGGGTAACATTAGGAATACGAAGATTGTCTTTACCAGTGACATTCACCTGTAATGCACTGGTACATGTATGGACTATTAAGCTGCAAAGTTTCTTCCAGATTTTCTCCAAGTTACGAGTGTTATAAATTAAGCGCCGGTCTAGACCAAAAGGACTTTTGCGATTTCGCGAAAACTACTGACAGTGCCAGCAAGAATGTGTCGCCAAGATTTATATGTGGTACTTATTCTAGACACCCCGGGTCACACCCACAAGAACTTTATATTAAGAATTCACAACCCTGATAGACGTGTGTTTAATTTGATTTTTTCAATAGGTAAGAAATATAATATTTTTTTTTTTTTTTTTTTTTTTTTTTTTTTTTTTTTTAATTTTATGTATGAAATATTATTTGGATTTACAGCTTGGTCAAGTCAATCTTCTTACACTAGTCATTGTGATTTTGTTTTTCTTCTTCTTTTTCAAGAACATTAACCGAATTTAGACAATGCAACCTTTGCCCAATGGGTCCGCAAGACTCCCGGGAAGAACCTAAACAAGTTCGACCTTGATAAAGAACAAGAACAATAACGTCGTGCATATTCGAATATAAGATAATATGTGAGTCAGGTGTCTTCTGACATCGACAACGCCTGTACATATATTTTCCAGATCAAAACTAAAAAGCAAGCCAAAAAAAGTAAACAACAACAACAAACAAATCTATTAAGTGCAAATGATTATCCACTAGGCGCAATCGATATTAGCCCCATTACAAACACTCAATTTTAACATAAAAAAAAATAACCCCAATAAACATGTTTTTTAAATTAACATCAATCATTTTAACCATTTTTTTATGTTTAGATGAAAAGCTTGGTTCAAAACGCTAACGCGAGAGTGTGGTCTAGTGGTTACGGTGCTTGCCTGTTGTGGCAAATTTACAAAATCCCGGTTCGAATCCCGTGGGGTCACTTGCTGGGAGTTTCTTAGGGTGCTCATCTGGATTTAATCTGTACACAGCTATTGATTAAAATACAGAATACGCTCTCCTCCATGGTTCCATTTGGAATTGGGTCAAATGATCAATGAAGCTCCCGTCTTTCGGAGGGGACGTTAAGCCGTCGGTCCCGGGTACAGAGGGTCCCAACTATATATGTACATCGCAGTCCAGTGTCGAATAAGAGTAGGGTGTAAACCCCTGACTTGTTCCACCAACCCGCCCCCGGTTTAAAAAAAAAAAACAACAACACGGGCATGTTAGGAGCTTCGTATCATGGACCATGCGCCCAAGTTCATAATACTCAGTTGAATCAATCTGACAACCACCACAAGCCATTACCAATGACTTGCGGATACGTTAAGAAGAAGAAGACCTGAAGCAAAGATAGCTCTCTGGGTCCTCTGTTTGTCTTGTGCTGTGGATAATACAATTGGACAGGTAGACCCGCATGATTTGTTGACGCTTGTGACTTGTTACACAGTATTTTTTTACCTTATCACGTTATGTGTTTTATACACTATAAGTATCTTGGTCCCTATCATGCTATTTCAAGTGTGTACAAAACAATCTCTATCAGCAGACTGCATTAAGCTTTTAATCCAATGGAACTACTATAGGGGTATACTTGGACAAATTGACCTTGACCTCCAACCAACCGGAAGTGTCCTTGTGAAACCGAAGTGTGCAGCAGGTGAAGAACCGGAATTAGGTCATGGCGTATAATAGATTGACGCGCTGTTCCGTTGCCCTATTGTTCGTTATAAATTGTGGTTCGCCTTGGCGTCTTTTTTTTGTTTGTCGATGGTTGTTGTTACTGTTTCTGGGGGTGGGGACAAAGAAATGAGGTCATCGAACAATTCAGACACGTAAAACCATTGGCGCATTTACATATTATTATTTACCTACTGTCCTTGGTCAAGATTTTCCTGTCCGAAAGTATCGTTTATTTTATTAAAACATTAAAGATGGATTCAGCAAAAAGACTGTTGAGATACGTGTACTCGGAGGAGTTCATAACTGCAATTTATCGAAGTTGTAAGAAGTCGGTGTAATGGGTGGTTTGACAAGCACGGGAGGTCCAGATCAGCATGAATGTAGGAACCTGAGAAAACATTCTCGCGCCTTTATGGTTCGCCGAAGCTGAGAGAAGCTGGATCGGAATCGTTTTCGTAATGATTTTTTTCTGGAGACTTCACACAAATTAGAAACATCGGAAACCCTTATACTTTTTTTTTCATATAAATCAGTTCATTGTTCTATTCCATTCAATCACATCTGGATTACGAAGAGCTATCCATTACTCTCTGGCGCGCGATCTATATGTTTTCGGAATAGATGTTGCACTATAGTCATTGCGTCACGTCCCTCTGTTCTTCGGCAACTGCTTCGTCTTGTAGGCGCTCTGGTTCGCCAGGAGGTTGATCTTTAACTTCAACGTTCGCTAGGTCAACTTTCAACGGTTTACGGCTTTGCTTGCGAAAGTTAAATACTTATTCAAAGACTGGTCGTACATCAATGCTTTATCAAAGTCCTGATATCATCGCTTTCCATAATAGACGCCAATTCTTGTATCTAGAGTTGAAACTTTTTTGTATTTCGTGGTTGAAATAATGGTTATCCCTAGCTTTAATTGATCCACCTTTCCACATTAACAACGCATCTTACGAGCAACGTTTCATGGTTACAGATACAACTGTTTACTTTAAAGAAGACTGGGCAATGGTAGGCACCTCGCTTTAGCAAACTCCCAAAAATCCACCGTGTTGTATGAGTAACTTCTTCTTAGTCTTTAGAGACTTCTGTTGTTAGGCCAGATCTCGAAGGGTCCGTTGTGTCTAGAAATTTCTCTCCGCCGGCACGAGTAAGCGGGTTAAATTTCCCTTTATGGCTGTGTAAAGCAATTTCGGACAATGGTTTTCTTAACTAATCCCGCCCTCCAATTCTTATAATGGCTTGCGTGGTAGGGGATTAATTTGGATTAAAACATTTCAAAAGTCACCATAGTGTTGCAGCGTTCGCGACATGAGGGTGTTAAGTGATTATTTTTAAATAAATTGGGTCACTACTTTAATAAGATAATTTAGGACCATAGACAAATGGACGTCTCTCCGGGTAGAAGATTCGTACCGGTAAGCGTAGTTATCTGGGCGTACTAGGCTTTAAGCTCTATGAGTAAATAAGAGTCGCTCTTCGTCGCATCCTCGAAGCTCTCTTGCAGATTATTGGCGTTTTGATCGGCGGAAACATTGCACTGGCCAAGTGTCTGATTTGCGACCTATCGCGAGGATTTTTGAAGAGACAAGCGAATGAGCATCAAACTCATTGTAACGGGTTTGCTTTCCGTTGTTGAACCCAAGGTTGAGTGATATTATAGATAACGAGAAAGGGTTTGGCTGAGACTACCTTTGTAAATAGCCGTTCGCAGACTGCCGCGTCGGATAGAAAGTTCTGTCAATTAATCGTTAAATACGCAGTAAATTATTTTTTCTAGGTCGAAATGTTCCTCTATGTCATCCGCGCTAATCCATCTACAACAACTTAATAGGGATGATATTGGTCCCATTTCGATGTACGCGAGGTTGATACTGAGCATAAGCCCACATCGATATTCGTCCGGCTTCGTGGTGAAATAGGTCCGGTCGGACGTCTCAATAACTTTTTGCAAAAAAGGTTTACCACTTGCCCAATCCTTGCTGCATGATTGCCGTAACTGGCTGCTTGAAGTCTCAAATCCATGGTGCGTAGTTGGCTTTTAGTTTAAAGAATGACCCCAATTTGTTCCTTGACGAACACTATATGCGTAATCATACATCGAAAACATAAACACTGGGTATCTCCAGATAGTTTACAGATAAAACAATTAATACAATAATGCGCCAATAATACACTACTACTACATATCCGGTGCGGGATGGATAACTGTCAAAATGCACCCACCCAACGTTATATGAAAACCTTTCGGTTACCTCTTACTCAGGGGCTGTTGTGATAGTCATAGGTATGAAATGTCTCTACATATTTGATGTCATGTGTACTACTATTCTTTTCACCTTTCCCAAACTAAAGCTTTCATAGAGTCGAAATTAATACGTTGAGCGGCGTCCAATTCAGCGCGTAATAACCTCGTATCAACCTTGGAAACCGTTTGACCCGAGACTCCCAACTGTTAGCAATAATTTTCTGCCGCCGCGCACTTATGAATTACAGTTATATAATCCCCCTGGGGTATTTCGTATGTGAGTTCACCTAACAAAGTACCTAACTTTGGTTCATATTCGTTGGAAAGGGGCTCTTTTGGAGAGACACAATATGACACTGACCGTAGTCATAGTACAAAACAAGTTATTAAGAGAATTAAGGTATTTGTATAAGTGCAAATCGAGCCAGCGACGGCTGCCGGGACCTCAATTGAGCAACTCGATCATTAGTCTGATTTGGCGGGGAGTAAAGTACAAATCGGAGATTGGTGTGTGAATTTCCTACAACATCTTCGAAATAAACAGATACATCAGTACATCGAACAGTGTCAGGATTCCAAATAGTTACCATCTGTTACCAATGGAATCCACGTAAGTCTTACTCGGAAGATTGAGTCGTTTGACCCAATTACCATAGAGACTGGTCAGGCATATTTTGAAGCAAGTAGGCGCGTAGGCCCCGGGTTTGGTTTAAATGTTCTCTGGTCTGAGCTGAATACCTTGTTTCACCGAATATTTCTCACATATTCCTTACCGTTAGGTTTCCAAAGTATCACAATCTTCGAGGGTACCCCCCTCCCCACCCACTTACTTGCCTATTATTTTAGAAGGTTGAGTATATGCTTGAAACAAATCCTCTGACCGCTGAACTCGAAAATGCCAAACTTGATGTATACGCTCTATCTTATATCCCATAGCCACTGCTTTTCAAGTTCAATGGTAGCGTACGTACCGGTCCACTTTCGATTTCACACCGTGTGATAAACTTTCTTATTATTCTATTTTCCTCTTTTTGTGTCAATAAGACATGTATTGTTTTACGGCACACGATCGCATAGAGCCGAATAGAGGCAGCCTTTATCATGTACTCTTATCGCGTTAACACGGGATTTGCGTATAAGGTTTGTGGTGGCGAGGACAGTGACTTTCGCAATACCAAATATGAATTTAATGCTTTTGATCATCGGGAGGATTTTGATAATAATTTCATGATTTGAATGGGATATTCCTTGTCCACATTACGTACGCGATCAAGTGAAAGTGACGTCATAAATAACGTATGACTCGTCACTCTTGGCTTGGTAATATTAATTTACAGGCACTGTACGACCGCCATAGTAGCATCTCCTAGGACACAAACTGAGTTCTCGTAGTTGAAAATCTTTCAAAAACATTTTGTTACTCCCTCATCTTTAAGCCATGTCATCAAAGTCCGATTCCCACATACTCTTCTACTAAATACCCCGCATTTTTGATTTCATGCTGACGGTACATGGTGTCCTCCGTATATGTGTTTTCCAGTGTTCAGATCGGCAAAGCTTCATGTTAAATAACCAGGGGTTTATAACATTTGTGGATCACCGGGGTAATAAGATCCGTAGAAATGAACACACGTGATCACCATGTTTACCGTCACCTTGTATTCTTAAATTTTGCTATTAACGTCCTTACCATAATGTGAATGCTAACTACTCTGGTTTTTTCTAAGTAATGAACCATTGCAGGCCCTGTTTTGATGTGTGTATTACTAACGTGACCCATGTGGAATGTAGTATAGCGATATAGAATTTGCGGCATGACTACGTGCTAAATCTGACTACAAGCGGAAGCTTATAGTAATAGGAAGTTGTGAAAATATCAAACACCTTCAAATCCGGTTATCATCTTGATGGAAGCTTACCATAAAATCTCCCTAAATTTAGGCCCCCTCTAAAAGAATTTGAGTCGTACGACTATAGCAATAAGGCCGACTAATTCTTCTATGAAGATTAAACGGACCCAAGAATCCTTTTGCTGTTTTTTTATACCATAATAAAAAATCATTCGCGAGAGAGCCTTTGGGGATTTAATTTGTCAGCGCACCATAAGCTTCCTATGGACCAGGTAATCTCACTATTGTAATTTTGATGCTCAATGTCGTTCCAGTAATATGGAAAATATAATTTTTTTAGCAAGTTCTTCTCAGTTCAAAAGATTTTGCGAAATTGACTTAGCGCGCTTGTAGAATTAAAGGACATCTACATTTCAAATTGATTTGCGGCACTGTCATACACATGACTTTACCACCTGATGAAAATCCATTAGGTCAAAATACCTTGCTCTAAGAAATTGATTCAAAGCGAAAATGTTGTGTATGCACTTACCATTGTGCGCCTGATAGCCTATGACCCGTATATTGGTGTATCTGATAATAAAAATTGCAAGTGCTGTTTTTGATTCGGGTCTTTAAAGATCTTTTATCGCCCATCTTACCGACATTACAAAGTCGATGTTGGATATCGATGTCTTTTCCGTCTACTTCTTCTCCCCCTGAAATATGTATCTCGTAGGTTTCATCTCTAGGAGGGTACCGTATTCATTTTCGATACATACTCGCGATCTCCATCAACATACATACGCACACAAGTTAGGTACATGTTCATTCTTGTTGGAAATTGATTCAAGTGTCAAAAAATAGGTATTTGATTATTAGACTTCCAGCGTTGCTTCATTGTCCCTACTTTCACTACCATTTTCATCTAAAAAGCCATCCTTCCCTTGAAACACCTTCATTATTTGTACATCATTTTTTCATGAGAAAATGAAACTGGAATATTTCGGATAAAACAAACGTGCGTTTGGAGGAAGATTATACCACCGCAAGTAGCAGTGATTCATCACATCTGTGTTGATCACTGTGGCCGTCCTTTTAACCATTATATTTATTGTATGCAAGTCGACGCCACAATCTTAAACTTTCGTACACTTCGCACGTACTTTGCTTTTGATTTTGCGTCTTATATATTGTGGTTTGAAAAGCACTTGTCCGATTTGAAATATCGCGAATAAATTTTTAACAGTGTATATAATTTTCTGACCCCTCGGGTTGCTTTGTGCGAAGTAATTTGATAAACGGGACATTGTCTCTTTTTAGTGCATAGTAAAGCATAGGGTAGAATGAGAAAGACTTTGAAATTTGAAATTTTAGGTTCACCTTCGGAACAATTGACCCTACGACCATTGACATAGCAAATTGACGCATGCGTGCTTATAGTCGGCTCATGGTACCTGCTCTTACACATCGGGCAGTAATGAGGTTTACTCAAAAAACAGTATTTTGAAGTTATAGCGTCGTAAAGCTAATTGATTATCAGCGCTGTAATATGTGCCAATTGTATTTGGCCTCAGATTTACCACAAAGATATTCTATGCCCAGAAAGAGATAACTTGTCTAAAGTCCAAAATTGATAGCCCATATTTGGCAGAATCTTTGATACAAGAATCCATGAAACCTAACCAATTCTCTATTCAACACTGCTACACCATCATCTAATATGCGCACCTCCCCGTGTATCTTCGCGCTTCCAATTTGCGTGGGACTACACGAGAGCAATACGTTGTATTTTTACTAGCAGCTTATACCATCTTTCTTCCCGGAGGGGGAAAGCGATAGATATCGAGCATAGCGCCTTCTAGCAAAGCAAAGAAGATCTGCTCTTTCTTCTTTATCGCCTACAACGGTATTTCTTTTTTCTCAGATACCGTTTATGACAGGGTGCTCTGTCAAGTAATGTCCGCATCTTTTTGAAATCGGGAGTCGCCCGAAACAATTACGTATATTCATTTGCTAAGATAATGGAACTTTCCGTTGCCTTGGATCATCTTTTCTTAGTTGGGAAGTATGCCCCCGACCGAACTATATCTAGATATTTTCACTGGTGAGTGACACTTAATAGAAATGGTCCTATCTAGGAGGCCGGCGCAAATAATGCTGTGTTGAAGGCGTCTCAGGAACCATTTAAAGTTCTAGAGCTCTATCACTAGCCCTCTCAAAAAGTCTTTCGATGTCGTTCAAGTTCTGAAAAATGCAACTACATTATCAAGATTTGAAATAATGCAGCAGGAAATCTAGTTCCGTGCGTATAAATTTTCGGATGATCTTACGACCTCTTTTGCCTTCAGATTGATCATGTTGTTTAATTATCGTTTAGGATTAGCCAAGTTACTTAACGATTATGCGGCTTCTAGATCTAGTATACGTTCACGTTCAATATTCATCAATCTACTGATTTCAGTTCTTTGTTAAGCGTAGTAGTTATTTTATCCCTTTGTTGTGATTTTAACGAATGGTTATGCGTTTTTCTGGAATTATGATTTGGATTGCCGCTGCATTCTATATCTAACCGCCTTTTTCAATTGGGTACGTTTCGCCCCTCAGGTCCTTAATACGCGTTCGTATCGCGTCTTTCAAGGGTTTAGATTTTTATTTTTTTGGAAAAACAAAAAAAAAAAAAAAAAATTTTTTATCGAAAAATCGCGCATAGGAAGAGACCAAATTCATTTCTCTATCCTGTTTGTGGATTCTTTTTCAATCTTGTCTCATATTTCTATCACACTCCGCCACTATTTCATGTCTTCCGAAGAGTCATCGGATAACCTATAGTGTTTGTTATGTTTACGTTTTCCACCCTTCTTTGCATTTTGCGACCATTCGTATTTTTTTTTTTTTTTTTTTTTTTTTTTTTTTTTTCAACATTTGTTTATCTTACATCGAGAAATACCTGTGAAATGCTTGCTGTATTTCTTCGCTATCACTGTCCACTTGTTTTGCTCCATGGCTCGAGCCCGTTCTCTGGCGTTGTAGCCATTGTTTCACTATTAATCAAAGATTAAAAACACATTGCAAAATTAATTAAATTTTAATTTTTTAAGTTTTGTCTTTTTTTAACAAAAAAATTACTATCTGTATCAAAACAAAGAGACCCGCTTTAAAAATGAACACGAGACTAATTTAATTTACTTAAATTTCACTATATCAAACCAACCGTATCAATTAAAAATTACAACAAATTTTACAAGCATAGGCCTTAATGCTCTTTCACTTACGTTTTAAAAGATTAGTCAGTGTTGTGGTTGCTTACTTCACTTTTCCAGTTTATTATCTACGTCCTACTACTTGTAGTCGTCCACAAGCTACTTTATCTTGACATCCAGATAACTCCTTATCAACTGCAGCACCCTCAGACGTAGTCGATGACGAAAGTGTCTCGGGTGATGCGATGAACCTCTTGGTAGGTTAAAGTTCTAAGTTTCAATCTTACACTGAGCAATGTATACATCAAATAGATATAATTTACATCGATATTGTCAGCGCCTATCTCTAAACGAGTACTGTCATCGTCGCTTTCAAACCTTCTTGACACTCGTGGTTTTCAGTCGGCCAAATGAAAAAGGTCCGTATGAACACGCGTCGCACCAAAGTTGTATGAACTTCGGCGTTAGTAAAACGTCGTTTCCCCAATTCCGAGACGTAAAATATGTTGATTGAGTCAAGTCCATAAGGATGTCTACCGCGATGTGTAGCTGTTGTATAGATGTTTAAGCCGGTTACGATGGTTAGGAGGAATGTGCCCGTTACAAAAGGTAAGATTCAAGTAATGTTTATATTCCTATCGATAGCGAGGTATCGGTGATATAACCATAGAAGTGAAGTAAACAATATTTCCATTTAATCGCATTGTTTACCAATGAGGTCAGGTTCTTATTTAGAAGATCGATTGTCAGTGCCATTGGTTTAGGTTTACATCCCGATAAAATCTGCCGGGGTCAGGTTCGAAGCCAAGACGACGATCCTTCGGATGACCTTTCCAGATCGAGATGTGTTCGGTCAAGTTGGTTCAATATTCAAGTTCATTTGCGCATGGAATCATCGATCCTCGAATCCCTCTTCCACCGTTTCATCGCTACTCGCCGCGGACAATGGTGGTTGCATTCGGGTATAGGGGAAGAAGCAGACCACACGCCTCAAATTGATACCAAGTAAGAATTGGTTTTTGCGAGTTTGGTTCGGTAAAACCCTATCCGAGGTAGGCAGATGGCGATGCTCTACTCCTTCCACATTTTGAGTTCGGGTTGTTTGTATTGCGCCCCGATGATTGATATACTGCGTACTGAATTACGATAGCTCGAAAGTCTAGTAGAAGTTGAGTACTAATCAGAAGTGAAACACGTTATGATGTTGATGATGAAGTGATTTAAAGAGTAAAGATTTCAAGTTTTTATCAACATAAAGCAAGGTGAACGGTGCATATAGCGATGAGTCAACAAAGATTTATATTATCAGTTATTATCGACTTTTCAGTTTACTCGAATTGGTACTAGCGAGGTAAAGTTTGTATTATACTTGATGCACTAAAGAAGGAGTTAATGATGCGATGAGACTATGATTTCACAAAAGAACAAAACTTCTAAACCAGTTAGGGTAATCAGTTGGGGATTATAAATCTCAATTAAACAGAGCGAGGGCAACAACAAAATATTATGCGATTTAATTACTCGCATTGTTACTAGTGGGTCAAATTACACAAGATGTAATGGAAATTTCATATTTTATTAATCGCCTAATAAAATAATGAAATTAAAAAAAAAAAAAAAAAAAAAACTATTAAACACCAGAACGCATCGTGTTCACTGGGCATCATTAAGCCATAATCACACTTAATGGATGGACCGAATTCTGGAAGTTTCATCAAACAACTTCGAACAGCGGGCCGACCAATTCGTAGAACGCTTAAGTTTTCGAGACATTGTCCATTGATTCAGATGGTAGCACTGCGGGTCTGTTCACCAGTATGCCATTTCCCATAATACAAGATCCCTTAGCGAATAAATATCCGAGGCGGTTGAAAAGGCAAAATCTCTTCTTACTTCTGCGCGCAAATGATGCCGGGGAGGAAATGATGAGGTAGAGGACCATCGTACAGCGATTTACGATTTTTGCCTGAAGTAATTGAAATCGTCAATTCAGTACATGTCTCATCTCTCGAAAAGTAACATTTACTCGATGTTATGTGTCGGTGATATAAGGGTGTTCATGTATCCACCTTATCCACGGAAGCATTATGAAGATACTCAATGAAGCGCTACACAATTCCGTGCTACCCATTTCTTTCTTTGCGTTTTGCAATATATCGCTGCTATCCATGTATCTGCGCAAATTGGCTGCTGGACATTCCATAACACGGTACGCTATCCACTCGTTTGTAATGTAGGCCAGATATGTGACGATGTTTTTGTGTCGAACTCTTTGCAAGATTTCTCTGTCTTCATCTAACAATGGATACACTCTTTGTGCCAGTACTCTTCGTAAACCACGAAAAGGACCCATTTTAACTTCACTATAAAACGTCCCCGCTAAAATTCCTCCTTCTAAATTCTCGCCAAATTTCAATATCTTCGAGTTCCAACTCGCTACTAGCCATCTTCGAATTAGTTTTGAAAAAACCTACAAAAACATGATAATGTATCAAACAGTGTCTAATACTTGTTTCTGATTGAAATCTTTCTTTTGTCCCCAACCCCAAAACAGTAAAACAACAACATCGAAAAAACAAAAAAAAAAGAAACAGGCCAGAGCCACCACCTAACCAAATGATAACGAACAATAGGGCAACGGAACAAAGCGAATCCAATACTATATACGCCATGCACCTAAGTCCGCGTTCTTCACCTGCTGCCCCCCCCACTTCCGGTTTCACAAGGACACTTCCGGTTTTGGGGTCAAAAGGTCAATTTGGTCCAAGTATACCCCTATAGTAGTAATGTATAAGTACCGAAATAATGATACTTGTGTGTTCGCGTCTCTCTTATTTTGGCAGTACTTCAGTACTTCAATGGACGTTGCAATGCACAGACTAGTCCGTCAGTTATGATGCCTCAATGAACCAGCTTTGGACCAGTTATTCAAAAATAAGCCTGTAACGTGAATTTCCTCAATGAAAGTAGGGACCATTCTATTGTGTGGGAAATTGATAATGTCAAACTAAAGTGAGGACACTGAATGCTTGCGCGCGTTTGCCATTAAGATACAGTTTAGCGAATGATGGATACAGGCTTGACATTCGTAATGCACTCAAGATGATGAGCCGTATGAATGTTTGATTGATATCGAGACAATCGGTTCCCCGCAGCTTTACTCGCCACTTAGTTAATGTTAGAAAGCTGGACCGGACCCGTAATCTTATCTCCCCGATCTAGATTACCCGAGCCGAAGTGCAGTATAATACCTGACGCAACAGTAACTGGTGGAGTGATATATAAATTTACTTATATGTAGGGGAACCTTATCCAGGAGTTAATCTACGACTGACACTGGAGAAGGCAGGTGAACCCACTGATATAGGAACTGAACTGCAACGAAAACGGTTACCACGGAATACAACAATGCTATGTTTATTTGTCACGTATGCTAAGTGACACTTTCCAACCTGCTGATCGCATGTGCTCTGCGGGCCCCATAATTGTTTTCGACCTACTCAGATTGTACTGAAGGCAAACTGTCAGCCAACCGTAACCGTCTTCGACAGCGCAAATGACAGAAGCAGGAAGAACGCCCAACGTTCCCGATATCAACTTTGAAGTTACTCAAACAACCGAACAAACCAGAAACCTCGTTGTTGAGCGATCGGCCATCGACTTTCTTGTTCGGGTCAGCTCAGCAGTTAGAAATACGAAATGAGACGACCTCATCAATGAATTCATATAACCTATTGCCAAAACGATATCAGATAGATACATATGGTGGATGAGGAGTGTCGGTTGATGAACCCAAGACGTACGAAAACTACAAGCTCTCTTATGTGTGTCAAAATCATTTTAAAATGTCTCCGGTCCCAATACTTCATCGAAAAATAATTTCGGTCTGACAAATGACTGGGCGCATCACTTGATCTTGAAAATAAATTCTCCCTCCCTCTGCAAACATCTCCTCGATTGACTCACGTTCGACCACATAACAATTCGACCCCACCCAATAAAACATTATCCTTATTTAACCCAGTTATAAAATGTTTCAAAATTGAATTTATGTACGTATCCGGGCAGAGCGTGGGTAAATGTCTAATTTTACACTTAAATTGTCTAATACTCAAACAGCATTTTTACGCTTATATTATATCTATAATACACATATAAACTGAGTGAAATAGGTCATAAATTGCCTGCGGACCATGAATATAGGAATTTGTAAGTATTGCGCGCCCAAGTCGTCAAGTCTGGCAAACTTTAAGCGTTCCGGACCCAATACGTACGATATGAGCGGGTGGCGAGGGGGGGATCTTAGCAGGCCTATGTACCTCTAATAACATCAACTTCCTTGGTAAATCAAAACACATACTATACCTCAACAAGATTTATACCATAAAAATAAGATAGGATTTTAAGCATTTTTAACACTTAGAATGCCAAGGGGGTGGGAGATTCCATAGTACCCAACATTTAATTTTTTTGCGATTTCTCGCGGTACGCCAATCAAATTTTCAACAAGGAGGTTTTGCCCCATAATGTCTTATTTACGATTACGCTTCTCCTGATACAAAAAAAATTTAATCCCGCCCACGGCCTTCATTAGAATAATTCGGTTGGGTCCCTAGGAACCATCCCCCCCTTGGGCCACTAACCGCAAGTGAAAAAAAATCAAGATTATTTTACTGTAATAAAAAATTAAAGATAGTAATATAACTCTGGGATTTATTTGCTTAGATATATACCTTATGGAGGTAATTAATTATATAATTAATAGACTACTTAAATCGAATACCCTTTTATATGCTGATAGCATCATTTTAATTTTTCATCTGCCAGCTCTGAACTTGTGTAAGTCTATGGGAGAGAAATATAAGGCCGATTTTTGAAGTTTGTGATGAAGAAAAATACAAGAATGGATATAAATTTGAGCTATATTGTGCAATGATTCTTTTAATTGGTTATTATAGAGTGATAGAATAATATTTTAGGATCAAAACCTTCATGGACGTTGCTGGGAGGAATATGTTCACCCACTCTGTTTCGAAGAGTGACAATTTCAACTGGCTGTTAGGTTCATAGGTCAAAGGAGTTAGATTTCAATTTATTGTGCGGTATGTATGTCTTACGTGACCCATTTATTTGTGTTAGTGCACTGATCCACTCCACGGGAAAGTGGTTCTCTGGGTTGCGACGTCCCTAGAGAAAACCCCGCCCCCCCCCTTGGGCACATAAGGAAGTTTTTTTAGCTGACGGACTTAAAGTGTTAAAAAACAAAATTTAAATTTACGTATTGAGGATGATGTGACCCAAAATTGCCTGCCATTAAGATACGTTTAGCGAATTAATGGATACAGGCTTGACTTCGTAATGGCACTCAAGATTATGACGGCCGATATGAATGTTTATTAGATATCGACACTAGTTCCCCGCAAGCTTTACTCGCTTAAGTTCGAACTGACGTACCGTAATCTCTTATCTCCATCTGGGCTCTCCCCCCTCTCATCGACTCCCCCACCCCCCCAGTGTATATAATACCGACTGCAACAGTTTTCTGGTGGGAGTGATATTACATTTAACGACGTAGGGGAACCTTATCCAGGAGTTAATCTACGACTGACACTGGAGAAGGCAGGTGAACACACACACTGATTAGACTGAACTGCAAACGAACACGGTTACCACGGATACCAATGCTATGTTATTTGTCAAATGACTAGTGACACTTCCAACTGCTGATCGCATGGTGCTCTGCGGGCCCCATAATTGTTTTGCCTACTAATTGTTAAACTGAAGGGCAAACTGTAGCACAACCGTAACTCTCAACAGCAAGACGAAAGCATGAACTGCAAAGTTTCCCGATATCAACTTGAGTTCTCAAACAACGAAAACCATAACCCCGCCGTTTGAGCAATCGCCACTACCTTTCTTCGGTCATCAATTAGAAAATTCGACGAGCCTACCTCATCATGAAGTCCATATAACCTATTGCAAAAACGATCTCAGATACGTATGGTGGTAGGAGGTGTCTGTTGTGACCCATACGTACAAAACCTACAATTCCTTTATTTTTGTCAAAATTTTATTTCCTCGGCCCAATACTTACGAAAAATATTTCAGTCTGACAAATGAGGGCCATCGACAATAATCTTTGAAAATAAAGTTCTCCCTCCCTCTGCAAACCTCTCCTCTACTGTGACTCCACGTTCGACCACCTAACCTTTGACCCAATAAACATTATCCTATTTAAAAACAAAAACCCATTATAAAATTTTCAAATTGAATTTGTACGTATCGGGCAGAGGTGGGTAAATTGTCCATTACTTTAATTGTCATAATTACTCAAAACATGCATTTTTATACGTTTATTATATTATAAACAAGCATTAAAAATGATGTGAAATGGTCATAAATCTGAAAAATTGAATTTCGTAAGTATTGGGCCAGTGTCATTTCTGGCAAAATTTTCAGGTTCCCCCCATAATACTACATTATGGGGGGGGGGGGGGGGATTTGGGCCTTTGAAACCTAATCACATCAAACCTTCTTTGGAAATCAAAAACACATACTATACCTCAAACAAGATTGGACATAAAAATGAGTTAGATTTTAAGCATTTAACACTTAAGTTCCCAAGGGGGGGGGGTTCCAAAGTACCCAACCTTTGATTTTTTTTTGCGATTTCTCGGTACGCAATCAAATTTTTCAAGGAGTGTTTTGCTAATTGTCTGATTTAGAATACGCTTCTCCGGATACAAAAAAAATTTAATCCGCCCACGGCTTCATTAGAATAATTAGGTTGGGTCCCTCAGGACCCCCCCCCCCCCTTGGGCACTAACGAAGTGAAAAAATCAAGATTATTTTACTAATTAAAAAATTAAAGTTTTTTATTATTATTATTAGATCTTGGGATTTATTTGCTTAGATATATCCTAGAGGTATTAATTAATAATTAAGATTACTTAAATCAAAATACCCTTTTATATGCTGATAGCATCAATTCTATTTTGTCATGCCATGCTCTTACTGTGTAAGTCTATGGAAAAAAATAAGGCGATTTTGAATTTGTGCGAAATACAAGATGGTAATAAATTTGGCTTATATTTTGCAATGATTATTTAATTGGTTATTCTAGAGTAGATATAATGGAATTATTTTGGTTCAAAACCTTAATTGGAGTTGCTGAGGATGGAAATGTTCGAACCCCACCTGTTTCAAGAGTGACAATTTCAACTGGCTGTAGGTCATGTCAAAGTTGATTTTCATTTTTGAATTGTGGGTATGTTGTTCTTTTCTTACGTGAGACCCCCATTTATTGTGTTAGTGTCATGATCACACTCCCACGGGAA
>JAMKCH010025168.1:0-70451 GCA_023653785.1 Ophioderma brevispina | reverse complement strand
GTCTTCGGGTTTCCCACAGTTTCAGGATTCCGAAGGTCCTTAAGGGTCCTTTCCTGTCAAAAACCAAAATTTTCCAAACTGTCAAAAAATCAAAAAATTTTATACTCAAAACTCTAACATAGTACAGTGACTTAAACTTGCACTATTATTCTGTTACCTGGTGTATGCAAGATAATTTTTATTTTGGAGGTCAAAGGTCATTTAGGTCACTGTCAAAAACAGAGGTTTTATAAGGTAAATAATTTCAATAATTTTTCTTTTTTTATAAAAACACCAAAAACTAAGCATAGTAGATTTTTTTATTTGCATTGGAACAATGAAGTTTTGTTGTGTACACGACAGGTTTTTTTAAACCTGGATCAAAGGTCATTCGGGGGTCAAAAGGTCAATTTTTGCCAAAAATTACTAAAATAAGACCAAATTGGAGTTTCTCTTAGCCTAAAGCGGACAGATAAGCCGTTATTATACAGTGATGTACCATTTATAGTAGAAGAGGTCTATATTAGTCTCGACCCCAAAGGTTAAAGTTCCAAGGTCAAAGTCAAAATTTACAACAATCTCCGATTGAACTGAAATTTGACAGGTAATCCTAGGGATATCGAAATAACAGAAAAATACATTGACCCTATCGTGCCCAGGGGGCACGTTATAGAGGTGCAAAGGTCCAAATCCCTGATTGCTTGGATTGAGTGTATGTAATTGTCAAATTACTTCTTCTACATGATACGCACGCCGATATGAACCAAACTGGTTCAGAGAACCACTGACCCTTGCTTCATTAGCATGTTCAGGGGTAAGGAGTCGAAAGGTCATTAAGGGGGGTCAGTTTCCGGTTTGAAAGCCAAAAATGTGAAAAATATTCAAAAAATCGCTGTCCTTAACAAATTACGTAGCAAGAGTGACGTCATTAGAGCACATGATTGTTACTATGCAAGGTTTCGTTTTGTTCCACATTTTAGGATCGAAGGTCATTAAAAGGGGGGGGGTTTTTTTCACTTCCGGTCAAAACCCACAAATATTCCAAAATTTTCAAAAATTTTATCTCAAAACCAAACGTAGTACGTGGACTTACTTGCACATTGCATTCATGTTACGCGTTGTGTATGCAAGGTACATAGTTTTAATTTTGGATTGTCAAATGTCCACTTAAGTCATTCGGTATTTTATAAGGTCAATAATTTTTAAGAATTTTTATCTCCAGAACTAACGTAAGTAGAATTTTTTTCATTTTGCATTGGAACATGCATTTTTGTTGTGTACACAGAGGTTTTTTTTTATACAAGGATCAAAGTCATTAAAGGGGGTCAAAAGGTCCAATTTTGCCAAAATGCTAAAAATAAGACCAAATTGGATTTATCTCAGCCTATATAGGACAGATAAAGCCCGTTAGACTACAGTGATGGAACATTTATAGTAGAAGAGGTCCTATGATAGTTCCCACCCCAAAGGTCAAAGTTCAAGGTCAAAGGTCAAAATTTACAAACAAGCTCCGATTGAACTGAAATTTGAGGAATAATCCTCGGGATATACGTCATACAGACGAATATGTGATTGACCCTATTCGTGACCTAGGTGTCACGTTATAGAGGTGCAAGGTCAACAGGCGTCAAAATGTAATTTTTTGTTAGCAATTATCTTCCCGATATCAACCAAACTGGTATCAGATGAGCACTGAATCCTTGCTTCATATAGGGTGTCAGTCAAGTCATTAAGGGGGTCAGTTCCGGTTTGAAAGCCAAAATTGTGAAAAATATTCAAAAAATTGCTGTCCCTACAAATTACGTAGCAGAGTGCTATCATTAGAGCACATGTATTGTACTAGCCAGGGTCTTCGGGTTTCCAGTTTCAGATCAAAGGTCATAAAAGGGTCACTCCGGTTAAAACCCAATATTCCAAAATTTTCAACTTTTTATCTCAAAACCCAACATAGTACAGTGACCTACGTGCAGGTATGCATTCATGTTACCTCTGTATGCAAGGTATTTTTTATTTTGGAGGTCAAGGTCGTTAAGGTCTTTGCTGTTTTTAGGTCAATATTTTTAAGAATTTTTATCTCCAGAACGAACCCTATAGATTTTTTTATTTGCATTGAACCAATGCATTTTTGTTGTGTACACGGGTTTTTTTATACCAGGATCAAAGTTCATTAAGGGGTCAAGGTCATTTTGCCAAAAAATGCTAAATAGCCCAGATTGGATTATCTCAGCCTATAAGGACAGATAAAGCCGCGTTATTACTACGTGATTTTTAGTAGAAGAGTCTATGATAGTCTCCACCCACGGTCAAGTTCAAGGCAAGTCAAATTTACAAACAATCTCCGATTGAACTGAAATTTGACAAAAATAATCCTCGAGATATCGTAAATACAGAAAAATTACACTTGACCCTATTCTTGACCCAAGTGCCCTTTATAGAGTGCAGCGGTCATCCTGGCATTCTTGATTTAGTTGAAACTCAATGATAACATTCTCATAACGTTGTTAACACTTAACAACTTTAATGACATTTTGACATTTGGTCAAGTTACAGGGGTCAAATGTCCTTAAAGGTCCATTAAGGGGTCACCATTCCTAATTATGCCGCCTTGGTGTTATGGTCTCAGCATGACTATTTCTTCTTTCTTTCTTCTGGCAACATTTGCGTCTAGCTCAGTCGTGGTTTGACGTATTCTGACAATGTATCCAAATGACCGCTGCGTTTGTCCGATTCATGTCATATGACTGACTCTGTCTACCTTTGCCTGACCACAGACATTACATATGTAATGTTAATGCAAAAATATCTTATTCTACAGTATTATGCCGATATCAACCTTTAAACGTTTTCACTCAGACTACCACTACATGCTTCCTAAGAGGCTTTTCAGGGATTGGGGTCAAAGGTCCTTAAGGGGTCTTTGCGGTGTCTGAAAACAAAAATATGGCAGTTAATTGGCACAAATATCTTCTTCTACAGGATTATGCCGTATCAACTAACTTATTCAGAGGAACTACTGACCCATGCTACATATGGGGTGTTCAGAATAATGAGCCACAGGTCATTAAGGGGTCACTGTCCGGTCAAAAACAAAAGATATTTAAAAATTTTCAATTTTATCTCAAAATGTAAACATAGCAGAGTAACATAACCATCAGATAGCAGTTTTGGCCAATGTTGCAAGGTTTTTTATTTTTGGGGTCAAGGTCTTTACAGGTCATTTCCGGTTTTGAGCTAAATAATTTTAAGAATTTTTTCTCGCAGAATCTAAGTCATGCAGATTTTTCAAATTAAACTGGAACAATGCATTTGGCTGTGTACATGAGGTTTTTTTTTTTATATTGGGGTCAAGGTCATTAAGGGGGTCAATGGCAAATGTGTGCAAAAATGCTAAAAATGACCAAGTGCTATATTTCCGCCTAGAGAGCACAGATAAAGCCCGGTATTGCACAGTGATGAAATTTACTAGTCGGGTGTCTATGATAGTATGACCCCAAAGGTCAAAAGTTCAGGTAAAGATCAAAATTTACCAACAAGCTCCGATTGAGCTGAAATGTCAGGAATAATGCCAGTGACATCATAAATGCAAAATAATACAGTTGACCCAGCGTGACCAGGGGTCACATTATGGGTTAAAAGGTCAATTTCATGACATGCTTGGATTGATTTGAAACTCAACAATAATGATCCTTGAAACATGTTAACATATAAAATACATCATTGGTCAACAAGAATACACTCTGAGTCAAAGATATTAGGCATGGGGTCAAAGGTCATTCATATGTTATTCCAGGCGTCTTGTTCGCCATGTCTCTGCATGGTGTGTTTTCTTTAATTTACGGAATAAACTGCAAACCCACTTATATTAGAAAGAAATTTATACTTGAAAGCATCAATTGAATTTCATTATGTTTTGGTCAGAACTTATAGTCCCCATTCACTCTTCTTTCATGTTAACCTTCTTTCCCCAAAAACTAAAACCCCTCTTTGTAAAAAAATTACACCAAAGAAATCACTTTGTCCTACGGACGGAGCTAACACTTTAGTTTGATGATACCTCCAAACTGCTTATATATATACTCTTCTTATCGCCCCCGTTCTATTTGTTTTTTAGGATTGAAAACAATAGAAAGGGGGCATAAGAAGGAGTATATAGATACAGTTGGATGCATCCAAAAGAAAGTGTGTGTAACTTAGTGCAGGTTGGGGTTTTTTTTTTTTTTTAGCTTCCCGTCGTAGGACAAAAGGGATTTCTTTGGGGGGGTATATTTTAGCAAAAGAGGGGGTTTAGTAGTTTTTGGGGAAAGAAGGTATTAACTGAAAGAAGGAGTGAACGGGAGGGCGATAGGCTATAGTCTGACCAAAAACATAAAGAAAGTCACGTTGATGCTTTTTCAAGTCTAAATCTCTTGGTTAATTCAAACGGAATAAAGTGAAATGATTTTCTGAAATGGTAAAGAGGAGCGCCGAAAATCAAAGAATATTATTTGTTTTTTTTTTTTTTACCAAGACAATACAAGGAGGGTTGCAGTTTATTCCGTAAATGCAAAGAAAACAAAGGAATTGTCAATGGTTGACATGTGTTAGATGACAGTCAGAACTTATAGTGTGTGGAGAGTGCGTTCATGCATGTCCCGTGTAATCGGTGCTAGTGTATTCGTTTGAAGGAAAGATGGTTTGTTTTTTTAACAACCTAGGGGTCCATGGAAATTCACGGGGCTGTAGTAAGATAATGCCCTATTTTTGCATGTATCTGCTTTCTCATAGCATGTTTTGCCTCAAGTCATAAATGATTGGCCTAGTTTATTACTCAGGCTTTTCAGCTCATCAACTTCTCCCACGTTATTTGCCCTATGAACACTTCGGGATCAAACTACATTGGTGATTGTACTTACAACACAATTACGAACTTGAAACAAACTACCATGGTAGTACATGTAATACACACACATTTTGTATGCCTAAATGTGCACAATGTTTACAATTTATTCACACTTAATGTGTAAATTCTGAACAATAAGGCTCAAATTGATCTAAATTCAATTGCCAAGGACGAGGGGCCCCCACACCCCCCCCCACCAATTCTGTTATGAGTTCGTAGACGTCTAAGGTCAGAAATACCTTTCAAACACAAATAAATGAGCCTTGTGCAACAAATGATCTAATTATATATAATAAACAGTTTAATTGATCTTTACTTGATTGGTTCAAGAATTGTTGTCCAAAACAAAATAAAAATAATTACACAATTTAAGATTAACTTATAAAGAGTTTCTAGTAGCAGTGTTGAAGGCGTTGAAGTTAACGATGATATGTCCTGACCAGCGAAGGACTCCCCCCAAAATGACATTATGCAAAGTTCACATAAGTTAAACTCTTCAGGTAGTATTTCCATGGGAATTTCTCAGTCTGAAAGAGAACTTTTGTCCAAGAGTCTGTCCCCATCCCCCAAAAAAAAAAAAAAAAAAACCCCCCACTTTTTTTAAAAAAAAAAAAAAATGACGTCAAAAGGGGTAATTAAGTCCCTCGACGGAATAATCACAGTATATCAGTCCAAGATAATCACCACGATTGCTATCGTCAACATTTGGAATCCTATTTGATTCCCAGCACTTCGGCTTCAAAGACGACCAGGAGAATAATTACAGCAACTTGCTCACATGGAATTATATATCTGGCACCAGTACAGGTCTGCTCTTCATGGCAGATAAGAACTAGCTAGAACTTCTAGATAACCGATGACTAGTTGGATGGTGGCCAGAGAGTCCTCCAGTGATAGTATTAAACTACTAACAGATAGATTCACCGTTCAACAATAATATTATCATCCATCCTCATGTATAACAACCTTACACTGCTGACCATGTAAATTCATCACCAGAAATTACATCACCTTCAGATAAAATAACTTATGGGGAAATTCCCTATATGTCAATGTTTTGATCTCAACATAAACAAGTCGTACGTTTAGGCATCCTTGGGAATTCACACTTATTTCCTATTGTGCATCTAAACAGGTGAACTAGCAAAACAACTAGGGGTATTCCCCTTTCTTGATAGTAAACCAAAGTGCTTTTTCCGTGAGACATTCTTTTTCTCAAATAAAATTGAGAAAAATATTTTTTAAAAGTTTAATCAGAAAAATGGAGGCCATAGTAACAAAGCCGCTCATAGCATATTTCTTAAGTAGTTAATATTTTTTCACATGTTATTATCTCCATATATGTTACATTAACATTGTAGACTAGATATGATTATATCATTTCAATTGCATGGTAGTGTAGTTACAGGAAAAAAAGGCTAAAACGTCATGGAGTTACAACATTCGTGGAAAATCGAAGTAAAATTTGAACTCAAGAGCGGCTGCTTAGATAACTGATTGATGTTAAAAGTGTAAGTTATAAAAAGTTACCCATCTTGGGTTTGGTAAGGAATGAATACATTTCGTACAGGAATGCAAAATTGACAGCACCAATTTTAGTTAAAAATGTAAAATATCTGTGGTTAGTAAATACAGTTTTTCCATAAAACCATAAAAAATAAGAAAACAACTGAAAATTTCAAGATTCGAATTCGAAGATTTAAATACAGATAAGGTATCTTTTTCCTGTTCAAGTAAATTGTTGCATTAAACTGAATTTCAATTTTTAGGCTCAAGGGGACATTGCCGTGGAATTACCCTAGCTCGCGTCTGTGAAGAGGGTGTTTTGAATCAATTCCCATGATGCTAGCAATGTGCCTATTACTGTACATTACTTCTATCGTGTCCAAACACTGTGGTTCTCAAATAATATGATCAGCCAGAGATGGGTACAAAGTCGGCTGATGCACTGAATTCGCAAGGTCCTTGACAATGTGATCCAGCATGGGCGACTAGAGAGAGATGTTCCATTGTATGTGGTGCTGCTCCACATCCATAGGTAGTGTCCGATCTGCTTACAGGTAAGCCCCACTTTTTTGCAAGGAAACCTTAGAGGCCACTTATGGTTCTCAATCTGTTGAGGCATAGCCATTCAGCCCTAGTGAGAGTCGTCCAGGTGGTAGGATTGCTCCAGGTTCAATAACAAGGGCTTTACTTGGTGAATGTACTGCTAATAAACACATGTCAGTACTTAAGGGATAAAAAGTGTTGTCCAAAAAGTTTAAGAACCACAAGACATTTAATTAAGTTATGCAAAAAAATTTCCTAATTACTAACGTTTTGTGGGCTAAAATGAGCCATTAAAAGGCAGGGTTTTCATGTGTTAAAGGCCGACTCGAGATTTCCTGAGTAGGCGCCCTCAATTTCCAAAAAAATGTGTTTTTTGTTTTTACAGGCACAGGCTTGTCCATATACTAATCACTTAGTGAAATTGTTAAGCTTAAATTGAATTCCTTCATAATAGAAAAATCACAACTTTGTATAAAATTTCCGGATCGGAATGTATGGGACGTAATACTACACATAAATGGTTTACTGCATCAAAACGAAATCCGATTCATCTAAAATTTGGAATTGTCACTGGCATTTCAGAATTTAGTGGTACTAGTATCTGTAATATAGTTTAGTTGACCTATTTTTCAGTATCACACAAAAAAAAATAAGATTTCGATATGATATCTGAGTCGACTTAAGAATAGGATTTTTATATTTATCACATGAACCCATTGAGGTGAAAGTTCCAAAAAATGATGCATTGTGGGATGACTCAAAACACCCTAGTGTATAGTGTATCTCTATTGGTACGGATATGGGCGGGGAAATAAATTGAAGTGAATTGTATTCATTTTCAAGAAAAATGTGCCAGTTTTAATTTGGGTACCCGATAAAATTTGAAGAATTTTATGAATTTAGGCTGGTTTGCTCTCCTCCCGTGAAGTCAGAAGTGTCCAAAACAGGATTACGAGATACGATCCCGTCAAGTCAGCTACGGTCAGCTATTAGACGCTACACCTACTCTCTTATATATGGGAAATCGATCCCCCCTTTCCTGTACCATTCATTGTGTGTCTCCTTTCGAGTTGTTCATTATGCCAACACCAACTTGGCCCGCCCATTCGCTCTTGGAACCCAATTTCTCCTCATAAGCGTCAGTGAGCTTTACCATAAAAATCCTGATCCTAAAACATAGAAAAAGTCCTGACTTTTTATCACTCATCTTTTAGCCACAAAACACCAGGACTAGGAAATTTTAGCAGAGATCATTAAATCTCTTGAGTTGGTCTTAAATTATGAACTTTTTATCCCTATATAAGTAAATGACATGTGTTTAGTACAGGAAACATAGGCATATTGCAATGCATGATGGGATTGATGTCGTTTCAAAAAACCCTCTGATTTTTTTACTCTGATCAACTAGTCACTACACCATCCAACAAAACATTCACGGAACAAGTCAGCAAACCACTTACCGTAAACAGACTCAAGATAAATCAATTCTACACTGCGCAACTCACAACCTTTGCGTGTGGCTCAGCACTTGAGGCGTTGCTAGAGTTCTTCTTCAAAGTAAAAAGTCAAAAAAGCTGGCATGCAATTGCAAAATGCAAGGCTAGGGCAAGTTCATGAATTTTTCTTCCAGTTGCAATGCAAAAAACCATTTCAACTTGTTGTAAGCATACTCCGACTACCTACAACAGTCAAAAGGAAGATTGCAAAGACCCCGAAATTCCTGGGATTAATAAAGACCAACCGCACCGGCTTGACTGTGATCTGCAGCAGAAATTGCCTGCAGTAAAATTGGTAGCAGGCCGCCCCACAAACTGGTTCTTCCATGTGGTTCTGACACTGACAGCAGACTATAAGCAGGACTACGGTGCTCTACTACGGGAGCCTATACTACAAAAGTTCGCGGAAGGAAATCCACATGCATGGGATGTTGTTTTGGAGTTTTTGTTTGTTGGCGATCGCGAAAAAATGCATGTCATTGATCATACATGTCATATTTTATTCATCACATTCCGTCGAGTAAGGTGTTACTGCAACACATTCGCTCGTACTAAGCCTTTAAGCTATTCCTTTAGGGTGAATTCAGTATGCTGCCCACCACCTTCCAGCTTCAACTGGCAGTTAAATTCTTCGATTGAGCATGTGAGGCTGCAGAATGCATGGTGTGGCACAAAAAGACAAAATGTTTTCTTTATAAGATTGAAAAATGTTCTGGTTTTTGCTGTCGCGCCAGTGTCGGTGGGGGTACATATTTCATTTGGGATGGATGAAGTTAGTATTCTGGCCACTTCAAGTTCACCATGTGGTTGTTTGTGTAGGTAGGCTAGACAGCTAGTTAGTGTAGTAAAATGGAATGTCTACCGTGATGAACGTTTTTAATTGGGCGTACGGCATCACGGGGGTAGAAGCACTTTAGTTTACAATAACATGTAGCAGTGCAAGTCAGTTTGTAAAATGAATAGGTCCGAAGCAAAAATGGTTCGCAAATATTGCCGTTTTTGGGAGCATTAGTATAATAAAAATTGTTAGTATAATCCCCCCTCGCTAGTTAAAACATAGGCACACACTACCTCAGAAGGTCTTTTATCATAATAGAGCATAAAATTAATAATGATTAATTCTGAGATACAAAATCAGGGGAAATCCTTCCACCTATAATTGTATAGATTGTATAAGTCAAACACATGACGACAGCGGCATACTAGTCGCCATTTATCAACAGGTGAAAGCAAATTGTCGATGTATATTTGGTTTATTTCTAAGCCTTTTTGCAAACCACTGTTGATGATTTGTATTTATAAGGACATTAGCAACAAATTGGGTGAGTAATGTTATCTGAGTATTTACTTGTGAATTCAGTAAATTGCTGCTACACGTTTAAGTAAACTTTCTGCCAAAACCTAAAAATAGAGCGGTCAATAACGAAAAACGTTCATTCCGATTAAAGGTGCAACGATGGACTGTTTCACCTAACAGGTGTCCCGAAAAAATGTTTGAAAATTCTGATTTGTTGATACTAATTGTAAAAAGCTTCCATCAAAAATATCCCATTGAAAGGATGAAGTGAGAAATATTTCTTTGTACAAAAATTGGACATTTCTATAATCGTATAGGAGCAAATATCGAAATTCAGCCCTATGTTTTATATGAAAAATGAGCAAAATCAAATTGCCTTTTTCTCGTCTTTTAAGGACATTTCTGTGTAGCCAAATATACGGTAAGCGATCTATTGAGTGTCTATCTATGAATTTACTATGTATAATCTACAATATCTGGGTGCTCTCAAAATCTCTCGTGAACCTTTAAAAGAATGCGTCTGATTGTTTGCTCGTTATAGTAGGGTTGCATTGCAAACTAGCTAGACGCTAGTTAGCGGAAATCAGGCACCAGCCGAGTGTGGCGTCCGTACCTCATTCACGGTTGGGAAAATTGGCAGCAGACGACAAGACTCCGTTAAGGCAAGTTAGCTATTTCGACAATTCAAGTCGTGTTCAACTTTGCGATGTTTCATAGCAAAGTTTGTTAGATTATCATTTAAAAAACTGCTTTTATTGAGTTTAAAGTAGGGTAAACATTTTCTACACAGAGAGGGAACTTGCACATGGTCGATCGAAGGTTTTGCTATTCAAAATCGGAGGGTTTAAAGTGACTCGATTTCTGCGTCGAAGACGATGGGCCGAAAAAGTACTAGACTGGCATTGAATCGCCAGTTTATTTCTCGAAATGTGTGGAAGAATTAAGTCCGAGACGAATGGTATTCGAATGGTATTCCAATAGATTGGTACATTATTTGGACCATTGATATGTTCTTGATCTGCTTCAAAAGCATTCCTAACTGGTCATCACAAAGTTTTTGTGGTGTCTCCATTGTCGATGGCTGTTACGTTTGTTTAAATAAATATGGACGTCGGGGCTTTACCTTGTGTGTGAAATTTATGCAATCGGCTGTTCACACTGGGACGCCGAACTGCAGCAGAGCCAGGTGGGGGGGGAAAGTGAAGTTTTTTGGTGAATGAATCACGTGCTTGACACAAGTGATCACGATGTCGATTTACGGGCGGTCCGGTGGGATAGTACGTATATCCTGTTTCTAAAATTGAAAAAAATTCTCAAGACTGGAATAATACGAAAGGCATTGTTGGGAAAAAGGGACTGCGGCACATTTTAGCGATGCGTGTTTACTTTTTACGTGTTTGCGCGCACCCCGAAAGCTACCGACAAAATCGTTCAAGTTTCTCCTAGGTTCTTAGGTTCAGACCCATTCGATACTATTAAAACAAAAACATAGTAAGGACCCCTCTGAGGCCAAAAATCTCCTTTAGAACCCCTGAGTTCCGGAGATTTTTGAGGTTTAGTTTCATTGAAGCATTCGCTATGACGGAATTGATAACGTTAATCTCCCGCGCTAGTAAGAATTTAGATAATATCTTTCGCCAGACTGTGAAACAGACTACACCCTTTCCGGACCGACATAATGTCGCCATTGAAACAAAATATGACGTTCTCTGATTATGAGCTATATATAGCGATCAGTCCACAGTATTAGGGCACAAATGCTTTTTTAAGCGAAAGAAAATGTTTAAGTTGCCTCATTGGGCTGAAAGTAGGTGAACAAAAGTCAGATGAGTTTTTATAGGCTATATAAATTATAAAAATGGTCTGTGTGTGTGGTGTATGTGTGTTGTACATTATATGTATGCGTGTGTGTAGGTATGTGTGTATGTATATGTGTGTATAGTGTGTGTGTAATAATTAATAGATATAACTGAGGCTAAAATTCAATGTGTATGTCTTTCCCCATCAAAATAAACAATGAGACGGACTATTGTAATGAGGACCGGATTCCCTCCCCGCCAAAAAAAAAACTGTCCTTATTACTATAAATTCGATAGAACTTCCGAAAAAGAAACACAGTCACACTTTACCCCCCACCCCTCTTTCAGACCTTGCATACTAGTCTAGACCCAGCCCTTTCACTGCGGTGTAGTCCTGTGTACTCTAACTTTGGCTGCCGCTTTGGGCTGCAGAAGAAAAACCCGTGACACTATCTCAAACACCTCTTGTTACCACCTTATTTTTCATTTGATTTTTGTTGGGTTTGTATAAAAATAAAAATGTAGGGTAGCTGATAAAAGTGAGTATATTCGAAGGAAAAAAATTGGGGACAATACGCCATTTTAATTCAATCAGGCTTGGTGGTGGAAGGCAAGAAAGAGAATCTTGTGATTCACTCCCCTCGGCCCCTCGCATTAAATTTGATGTGCAGCGGGAAATCATTTGGGGCCGAGGGGAGTGATCAAGATTACTATATTGCTTGTGTGACAAGTGTTCCACTTGCTTGCGCAATTGATCACCTTTGCATTTACCGCTACGCTGATTCCTTGCGACTATGGGGTCTCACCAATGAGCATAAGCCGAAACCCCAAGGGCACAGGGCACCAGCGTAATTTACAGCATTACGTTGAATATTAGTTACGGCCCAAGCCATGTAAAGCCCGTATAGGGAAAATACCCCGAACGTACACTCGGTCGTGATGGTCCCAATGGCAGCATCGTTTATATAAAATGATCCTAGAATCCATGCACATCGTCAGGCATTTGTTGGTGAGATAGTTTAGCAATGCACGATCATAATAAAATATTTCCTTTTCCCAAAATGGCGTCACGATAGCGGTGCCACGTGGGTCGCTTTGTGGGTCGTTTGCTGAGACACGTGTGACCTTTTTAAACACGTAGTAATGCACAACACTCGACGTATATATTGTTTGCACACGGGGGAATTTGACATCGGGCGATGTCGATAGAACGAAAATATACTTGCTCACATATGTCCAACAAACTCGTTCGTTTTTGATTTGTTACAGCATTATACACTGGAGAGCCCAGAGGCTTGTTACACATGGCAACATCGATACACCTTTTGTGACATGCAGTAGGTGAATGAAAAAATTATACGCGTTTGGCAACGCGCACTCCCAAAATGCAAGGTAGGGGGCAGGTAGCAACAAATTCTGTTTCCTGTTTTTACTGGCGGCACGTTTGAATGGTAGATAGAGGCTTGCTTTTCCAGATCTTTTCAAAATCTTCGCTATTCTAATCTGAGAGTGTGTTGATCATGTCATATTAACCGGGATAGTAATATCTATCCTAGGGAACCCCCAATTTGTATTTTATGAAAGTATTCAGGATATCCTGCTAGCACGACCTGAGATTTCATTCATTTCATTGTCTTTAAACAATATGTCATTCATGATATAAGGTATGCAACGAGAAGTATCTAGTTTGACTTCAGATATACGAGTATTACATTTCAAATACCTCTATTCAGGCTTATTACTTACAGGCTCTGGTCTCGCTTGTGTTTCCTAATAAGTATCTTCAACTTACAGCACTGCTATACTTTTGAATAGTCTTAGAAAAATCGTCAAAGGTGATTGATTTTCCATCAATTTGGGTACTCCAAATTTTCTTCGGAGCCTAATTCCAAGAATGAAACACTACGGTGGTGTTTTGGAAAACCACGTAAGTTATGCGGTTTGGGTCAAACGGGGTCAACAGGGGGGGTCAGGTATAGGTATATATTTCCAGTCGTAGTGAGTGCGCGGGATTCTGGGTGAGTATGAGTAACAATTGATCTTGCGGTCCATATTCGGTTTGCGCAATACAATCGCTCATGGACTGGAAGTGGGATAGTATTCTAAGGGATGCGTCCCCAAAATGATTTCTTACCATCTGGAATACACGTCACGATTTGTAGGGTTTGCCGGTTACAATACATAACTCCCTTCAAGCTGAGACTACACAGATCGAATTTGTGGTTGAGTAATATAATCTTCAACCACAGACGATAGGCAATTGCATTGCGTGGGTACCGTGTTTACTTTGTTCTTATTACAAAATTAATTCGTGCTTCTGTACAAAACCCTTTCAATATAGTTATTCATTCGTTTTATGCCCAAATGCATGGTAACATGTTCTGAAACTATATTACACATAACCAACTGGACTCAAATCTCCATTAACGCCAAATTTTCACCGCAGTTTTCCAAAAATCAATGTACACTGGCAATGTTGATATAAATTCAGCATGTTATAAATATATCAAGTGACTTTAAAGGTCATGTCAAACTCCTTTTTACACAAGGGAGACTAATGCAGTTTTCGTGATTGTTGCACATGTTATCCGAATTCACCATGTCAGTTACCAACATCGGATCGCACGGTGTACAGGTTTGACCATGATATTACCAAGGTGTATCGGGATGCCCGCGCAGACTAGTGATGCCTCGTGGACATAACAAGGCTAGAAACCAAATGGAGATTTCATACAATCTCTACGCAGAATAAAAAAATAATTGTAGCTATTATGAACAATCATTTTTTTTAATGTGATTAAAAAAACCTATGAATGGCGGATTAACCCTTTACAAAATGTAACATGCTTTTATGATGATAACACTTCCAATTTCACCAAATTTGTGGAAGTTAGTTTTAACAAGCGTAAGGATTTCCAAATAGCAGGGAATGTTAAAAAATGACCTCGGGTCATTGTGTTATAAAGAGTTGTTATCAAACAAAATTACTGAGTATGTCTTGAGTAAAACGATCCAGTTTACTTTCTTGATTTTTTTTAAATTGACCTTTCACTTTTTGAAATCTTTAGTGAAGTTTTGAAAGTTAACAATGTGTTTGGGATTGGAATAAGGAAGCTACTTTTGATATGAAGGGAAACAAGTAAGGAACCAGGTAAAATCAGTTTGTAATTTTAGGTGGAACACGGTCACAACGCAATCAAATTGCCTATCGTCTGTGGTTGAGGATTATATACTCAACCACAGATTCGATCTGGTAACTTGGAGACATCGTGTTTTGGTATCAAAAAGTAAGAGCTTTTTTCTGAAGATTTTAGAATTTGCACCTTGTATATGGGGTTGACCATCTACTTTCACGTTATGTTTTCACATAAAAAACGCAATAGCTGAATTAACCACCCAGGCATAAATGAATATCTAGGAATGACCACCAGTGCACATCTGTGGCCGTATCTTGGGTTTGCGAGAAACCTATTTTGTTCTCAGGTTATGCAATGTTGACATCATTCTATCGTCCATGGGATATCATGCGAATTGTAGCTCCCGTTATGAAGAATAGAAATGACCAGTAGAATTTGTCTAAGCCTTGCACTTTTTTAGCCGACTGCTGTTATTACATAAAACGTGGAGGAATTAGTGCGTGCGCCCCCTCAATGGGCTTGCTTTCGGCACACACGTGGGACCCTTGAACTTTGCTCTGGTATAGCGGAAGTGCAATTTCAACATCAACAAATCTGTGCATTTGAGGCACACTTGGATGATTCAAAGGACAATTTTATTGTTATGTTTGTTATGTGACTTGATTGTAAGGATATATACTGTTGGGGGATACGATTACATCAACCCCATGCGATTTAGCGTCAGATAGGTTTTCAGTAAGTTAAGCAGCGTGCTTTGTAAGGGGATTCAACAGATTGCACAGTGATTGAGCATTTTTATGAACGCAAAATCATCGCTTGTTATTGTAACTTGACGCCAAGATAAGGTCCAATGTTTAAGGTATAGGTGGCAAGTTACAATTATTGGAACTAGGAGGTAGGCTAGTTTCCAATAATGTAACGTAGTATGATTGAATATGATTATTAAGGACTCTTTATGGCATCATCTTTTAACAATTTGGACATTTAATCTTTGGTACCCATAAGTTACACGTTCGTGAAGTTCCAATGTCATTTTAAGTGTGGTTTGCGATGTTTTGAGATGTATATTCCTAAATAAAAAGAAAAACATAATTTTCTTTGAACATACATAGCATCTCTAGACTGTCGGTAGATATGTCTTACCATATTTGTAACCATGCTACAATTGTTCCCAAAAAAGTCATGTCAACCATTGTACACTGGGCTGCCAAATGTGGTCAGTGCCAATGTGAGACAGACAACAAGGTGGAGTTTCACCAGAAAATTCATAATGTGAATTTTTAAATCTGGAAACAATGGTATCACATGATGCAGAAGGCTCTCCAAGAATACCTACAATATATAAGTTTATTGCAATAATGAATATTTAGCCACTTTGACAGATTGTAAAGTAGAGCAGAAGCTGTCTGTGTATCTTGACTAGATAGTCTATGATCACAGCAGCCATAAAAAGTTTAGACTATCTAGTCATGATCACCGGACTAGTAGGTAGGCAGGACTTAAAATTGGAATGGAACTTCAACTTCAAGAAAAGCAGTGACTGGAACTAAAGGAACTCTTTGAAATACAAAGGAATTTGAATGGTGTGTCCATACGTTATGCGTTAATCCGTTTTTGAGATATATGGCAAATTAACGCTGTTAACGCCAAAAATTCAGCACTTTTCCCATAGGAATAAGTCTTGTGAAACCCATGCAACATATCCCACAATGAGTTCTGGGCTCCCAGAATGGCAATGTTTCAAGTATAATTAGTAAAATTATTGTTTGTTACAATTTACGAAATAATAATTGACAGTTTTCTGAAGATTTTAGAAATTTTGCTTGAATATGGTGTTGACCATCTACTTTACACGTTATTTTCACATTAAAAACGCAATAGCTGAATTTACCACCCCGCATCACTCATATCTAGGAATGACCACCCGTGCACATCCACGGCCGTATCTTGGGTTTGCGATGAAACCTGATTTTGTTTCTCATGTTATGCAATGTTGACATCAATTTCTATCGTCCATGTGGATATCATGCGATTTGTAGCTCCCGTTATGAAGAAATGACCAGTAGAATCTTGTCTAAGCCTTGCACTTTTTTAGCCGACTTGCGTTATTATATAAAACGTGGATGAATTAGTGGTGCGCCCCCTCAATGGGCTTGCTTTTTCGCACACCGTGTGACCCTTGAACTTTGCTCTGGTATAGCGGAAGTGCCAATTTTCAACATCAACAAATCTGGCATTAGTTGAGGCAACTTGACGATTCAAAGGACAATTTTATTGTTATGTTTGATTATGTTGCTGATGTAAGGATATATCCTGTTGGGGGAATTACTATACATCAACCACATGCTTGATTTAGCGTCAGAAGTGTTTTCAGTAAGTTTTAAGCAGCGTCTTTGTAAGTTGACTTCACATGATTGCACCAGTGAGCCTTATTTATGAACTCGAACTCATAGCCTGTGATTGTAACTTGACGCCAAGATAATGTCCAAAGTTAAAGGTATAGGTGGCAAGTTACAATTATTGGAACTAGTAGGTAGGCTAGTTCCAATAATTGTAACTTAGTTATGATTGAATATGATTATTAGACTCTTATGGCATCATCTTTTAAAATTTGGACATAATCTTTGGTACCATAAGTTACAACTGTTCTGTGAAGTTCCAATGTCATTTAAGGTTTGAGATGTTTTGAGATGTATATTTCCTAAATAAAAAGAAAAAATAATTTTCTTTTGACATACATAGCATCTCTAGACTAGTCTGTAGAATAATTGTCTTACCAATTTGTAACCGATGCTACAATTTGTTCCCAAAAAAGTTCATGTCAACATGTACACAGGCTGCCAAATTTGGCAGCCCAATGTAGACACAACAAGGGTAAGTTTCACCAGAAAATTTCATAATGTGAATTTTAAATCTGGAAAAATGGTTATCACATGATGCAGAAGACTCTCAAGAATGCCTACAACATAATGTTTATTGCAAATAATGAATATTTAAGCCACTTTGCAGCTGTAAAGTTAGAGCAGAAGCTGTCTGTGTATCTTGACTAGATAGTCTATGATAACAGCAGCCATAAAAAAAGTTAAGACTATCTAGTCATGATCATCAGGACTAGTAGGTAGGCAGGACTTAAAATTGGAATGGAACTTCAACTTCAAGAAAAGCAGTTGACTGGAAACTAAAGTACTCTTTGAAAGAATAAAAATGCTTTTGAATGGTGTCCATACGTTCATGCGTTAATCCGTTTTTGAGATATATGGCAAATTAACGATTAACGCAAATTCAGCCACTTTTCCCATAGGAATAAGACGTGTGAAACCCCATGCAACATATCCCACAATGCATTTCTGGGCTCCCAGAATGCAATTGTTTCAAGTTATAATTAGCTAAAATTCATTGTTTTATTACAATTTACGCCAATAATAATTTGACAGTTGTCAAAATCATTTGTAAAATATAATGTAACACTGTCCTCCCAATTGTAAATATCCCACAATGCATTTCTTTCCATTAGAAAAGCCTGTATCAGTGTATCTACAGGGTCATTCCATGCCAAATCACCTAATTTTCAGAAAAGTCCCCAGGTGACTCCCTCAGATTTTGATGAAAATCCATCAAATTGTTCCTCTATGGGTATAATGAACCTACAGAAAATTTTAGCCCTATAGTCCCAGTCGTTTAGAAATTACAGCCTGTTGCAAAATTACTCGGGACCCCCCTTATAGTCGACTCGCGACACCTTGATGATTTGTTTTATTTGCAGATACGCATATCTTTAGATTGGAAAGGAGTGCTAACTGAACTACTTGGTACTCTAGAAACTTCTACCCATCTTTTCAGAATCTTGTCATCAAAAACGAGTATATTACCACCCCATTGGAAGTTGCAGGCAATCAAAAACACCAGTTTTAGGTAGCGAAAATGATTTTTCAGTTGCAAGGGCCAGTACCACATTTCAATGTAACAGAGTATGCTCAATTTTGTGTCTGTAATACTCTCTGGGGCCTTTATCTAGACTCCAGAGGAGGAACAGGCTAAAAGCAACTTTTAATAAGGATATGCCGAGTGCCCGAAGTGGGTCCTACACACAAGCACAATATCCCTTTAAAGATCACTTACATACCCTGTCATTAATCCCAAAATATTCCAAGTACTCAGTTTGTCCACCTGGTATTTGCCACACATACTAAACTTGGTCGTGACGTACATGTACAGGGAAACGTACTCTTCTGCAATCACTTACAGACAACATTGACCCCCAAATTTTAAAGCATTTTGACACTTTGGACCAGGGTTCACACTAGGTTTTTTAAAAAAGGTTGCATCACTGGGATGCAATTTATTTCCCTGAGGTTGAAAAAGTGTGTCAACGCAAATTCAAAATATATGCGTGTCAAGGTTTGCACGTTGAATACTTAAAGACACTATCAGTGATTTGCTAATCAGCAACTCTAAAAAATCATCAAAAATCAGATTTTTGCATGTACGTAACAAGTACGGTATCCTAACATACTCCAATTGATAAGACAAGAAGCAACCTCATAAGGAAGAATCCAGAGATTTTAAGTCATTACTGTCCGAACGTACACTTACTACAACACTAAATTGAATGCAGAATCGTATCTTGAACACTGCCGTAATTTCTTCCTTTTCTGTTAATTCTACAGCGGTAAAAGGTAACTTCGAGAATTCTACAGCTTTCGCCCTTCACATTTGAAGCTAGCGCTGCAAATTTCAATTAAGTTTTTCAAATCATGATAGTGTCTTTATGACTGCAAACATCCATACACATCCAATGTCCAAAACCTCAACCGGTGGCATATTGTAAAGTATTACCTGATGACCCTTAAACTCCACAGAACTGGAGTATCTTGAATACCCTTTGGGACGGTGAGAGAGGTTAGTGACTCAAATAAAAGAACGTAAATCAGTTCAATTTTAACCTATATTTATTTTTCAACCGATTTTTTTTTTTTTTACTTTTTATATTATTATTGTTTTGAGTGGAAAATGATACAATATTGTTACCATGTTCCAGAGCAATCTCTGTGATTTTGTATAGTTGTAGTGGCTATATTTTTTTGCGTTCACAAGCCAAACTTTTACTCTATCTATACCAAGTTCGTCCACCTTTGGAAAAGTTGTCATAGACGCAAAAACGCACACTAATGTGAACCCTGCTTGGACAACTTCGACCACATACAGATGTGGTTGGGTTAATTCAAAATGCATTATCTAAAACCGGATAGTTTAAATTAGGCCAAAATAACATCCTTTATTGACCTCAAACATTAATGAAGGTTTAGCTTATCAAAAAAGGGTTGATTTTGCCCCTGTTTTCTTCGTTAAAAGTCACTGTTGTTTCCCTCAATTATTTCGCCAACAAATAAATAAAATAATTATTGTCAGAACAAACGTGGCCTTCCTTACCATCAGAGAACATTTAGCTGAACATTATAAACTGTTTTAGTAGCAGGTATCAATTACTTTCTGTTGTTGAAACTTCCCGACTGGCAAGCTTGAGTCATATGACAGATTACTTCAAGGTCCAGTCGAGCTCCCTTAAGCTTCCAACATGAGCCGGTGGATGAGGGTATTCCTGGGTAATCGGATTTAAAAATCGAGAGCCATCTCCTCTTTTCTTCATTTTTCTCTGGTTCTGCAAAGACTCACGCTGCATGTCAGTCAGAAGGGGTCATTCCATGATGTACGGCGATTTTCGGAGGGGGTAGGAGGTGAAATAGTTTCCTTCATTCTTCCTTTCTGTTTCCACATTTAAATGTCCTTATTTTCTGTTATCCAAACTATCTATAATCTGGTCAGTCAACAGTTACCATTTCGTTTACTGGGTTTGACCATTTTTTTAACACGGTGATAAAGCTATAAAACGTAATATCAGATGCATGGGTCTACACATTTCACAAATTTAACTAACCAGTGTCTTATACGATCCGTTTATTTAAGTACAGTATGGCGTCTTTTTTTGTCCCCTTAGTTATCTCTCCAGGCCCGTACGCGGACCAAAAAAGTCCACTTGTCGAAAAAGGTCCTCCCGCACCCCTCCCAAAAAACACGAATCCTGCGTATGACCCTGTCTCTCTCCCATTGTCATTCAAACGCATCCACACTGTGGTCACTTCATTCCATAGCTATGGGCAACACCATCATGTATTTATATCGGCCTAATTCAAAAGACATTATCGCATGTTTAAATCTACTTAATAGGATAATCCCTGAGGATTATATTTTTGTTCTTCCTTAAATTCAAATAATGCTTGAAGTTGCACAGAAAATTTTGTGAAGTGATAGGCCTATGCTGAACTGACTGTTTTGTTAAATAACTGTCGTCCGTCTTGTCTCCTGGCCTTATTCTGTTCCACCCTTTGGATTTCCTGGTTCTCGTCGCAGGGTTTACACTTTCGTACCTAACATCTGTTACAAGATGTTTTTCTTCTTGATGTTGCGCAATGAAATCACCGTCTACACCGAGGGATACGAAGATGGTCAGCATGCAAGAGTTTCCTTCGAAAACAGGACAAAGATCCGCCTGAGCTATGTGTGAAATGTAGAAAGTGTACAAGAATAGTCCTTGTAACATTAACAAGGGTGGTCAGATTGAAATTCCTGAAGTACTTTGATGGATTTATCATTTAATGGAGAGCATTAAGAAGACATAATGCTAAGCTAAGACTATCCTTTCCTTTCGGGGCATCCCTCCGGTCATCCGCCGTGAAGTCTCCCACCGACCTCTCAACCTACAGAATTCAGAGTACACAAATTCTACCCTTGATCTAGTCTTCAGGCGATGTTTACGACGGTTGCCACGGAAAGGCTGTCAGACATTTTTATATGCTAACCCGTCCAGCCACTCCTGCATTTATTCACTATAAAGGGCCAGTTATTGCGTTAACCCAGGTGGATTAATGATTATTTACGATTAGCTGGTCAATCCACCCCTTCCATTCCACATGATTGGAAGATTTTCAAGGTTGAGTAGTCCGACGGTTGCCGCCTCATTATAAGTCTAAGAAATCCAGCCAGGGCTTTTTACGGCTCTATTCTTCAAGTGATCCGACGACCTTGCAGTCTAATCACCGGTAGAACTTCTGCCTCATTCATGAGATTCACATACCTAACCAATCAGGCTGGCACTTATTCCCATGGAGTGAATGATAAACAACTTCAGTCCACCGGCGCCCGTGGCTCGACATATGGGGTTGTATGATAATGAATAGGGCGACTTCCGTGTCGGCGGCGAGTGAAACTCAACGACCGTTGTAACCCTAATTGATGATGATAGAGTATTGATAAGAAATTCCGCCTTGCAACAGAAGTACTGAATCCCGTAAGGTGCTAGATCTGATACTTTGGATAGAGGATTATCCTCTTGTGAATCACTAATGTGATTTCAATCACAGAATGAGCCTACCTGATGCCTGCTCCTACCATGTTAATCCTAGAGTTCAAGCCACGAAACTCTCACCATTATCGGCTGAATTGCTACTCCCTGCGTTTCACAATCTAGCAAGGTACTTCAAGTCAAGAGCGCACAAGTGATAATTTGAGCAAGAGATTCTGATCGTTTGAGGATACGAAGTTACTCGAAATTTCCCAAATATTTTGAGGCTCTTATTCCGATGTTGACTCCTTTATGACGGAAGCCTTTGAAGATCTACGTTACCTCTCTCCAGATGTTGCTGCACCTTTTTTGGCAGCTGTTTTGGTTTATCGTTGAGTGAAATGTAATTCTGCTACTCCTCAAGATTCTACAACTTCGGACCTGTTTTGGCCGCAAAGCATTATAAAAACAGGTAGTGAAGCCTAGTTCCTGTTACGACAGACTTAAAACAGACTATTGATAAGTTCAGAATTCCTATTTTGGACGATTATCAAAGAGACCCCCTCTCAGATGGAATTCCTGAAGTCTTTTTCCTTCAAGGTGGCGGAAGATTAAGAATTCTTCTCTGTACCATTGGTTCCTAGACCTTGCTGGATAAAAATGAAATCTGATGAGAAGACTTTATGCAAGCCAAGACCATGCCTACCAGTTGGTTTTTTGAAGGCGGTTCTTCTAGAAACATAAAGAACCTGTCCATAGAGTTGATTCATGATGAGGGCAAAGACGCCGATCTCCGCCATTTGGAACAGATCGCCTCGTGATGGGAAGAGAACTTCAAATGTAGCCTGTTGTCTCTTATCCACCTTACTGACGGGTTATTGGTAGCCTTATGTAGAGGCTTGTCTTATGAAGCTATTGAGAGATGCCTTTATACTATGAGAGATCTTCATCAAGTTTCTGCAGAGCCTTTTTCACGAATATTGCTACCATTTAGTGGCGCTAAGAAGAAAGAATGCTGTTGATGGCTTTGAATTTTTACAGCCAAAGAAGTTCTCCTTAACGCTCCCAGAGAAAGGATCTTCTTTGGCGGACCGTGGTCTAGTTTATCTTCTCAGGAAGAAGAACTTGTAAAGGCTGCGATCAAGCGCCAAGAGGTCTAATATTAACAAGTCCATAGCGCATCCCCATATATAGGGCCTATAGTGGATTCAGACCTTATGATTATGGCTAACCGCAGAGGTCCTCCGCTCCAGTTATGGTCCTGCCAATCAGAGGGAATAGAGGTTCTTTTCGAATCGGAATTGGCTTTAAAGATAGCAGTCCAACTATATGATGCGCTAGACAGTTCCGAAGCTATTCTTCCTACGCCAGACGTAGAGGCGCCAGACGTGGCGCGAGTAGGGAGGAAAGTACAATTGACTCCTACCTACATTTGACGCCAGTGGGGGGGGCGTCTGAAGTTTTCCTCCCGCGTGGCTACGATAACCTCGGATCACTGGATTCTACAGACATTTCAGAAGGTTACCATTTGGGTTTACCAAATATTATAATCTTCCGCCGATAAGTAAGATTCTGCAATACGCCTATGCCAACAGAGACTTTAAGGCTATGATATTAAAGAAGGAAGTGGAATAGAATTGCTAAGACAAAGGCAATTTTTCCAATGAAGAAGATTATGGAAGGCTTCTATTCGATTTTCTTCCTGGCTCCGAAGAAAATAGGAGACCTCAGACGTATCATAAATCTACGCCCTCTGCACAGATTTATTCGACCAATACATTTCGAATGAAACCCTTTCAGCAGTCATCAAAGAGTTGAAAGAAGGGCTGGTTCGGCGCGACTTTGGATTAAAAGGACGCCTACCTCCATGTTCCCGTTTTTCCTCCTCATCAAAAAGGCTTCGCTTCAGATTTCGACACCAGTCTATCAATTCCAATCTGCCATCGGACTTTCACTGCTCTCCTTACCTTTACAAGAGTAGTGAAGACAGTGGCAGAACGTCTGAGAAGGAGGGGGTATCCAAATATTTGCCTATCTCGACGATTGGTTGCTTGTAGCCCCTAAGCAAATCAAGTCTGTTAAAGCGGTTAACTGTGGTTTATGAATACGGTGAAGGAGCTGGGCTTTATGATAAACCTAAAGAAATCAAGTCTTATTCCAAGCCAAAAACCGGAGTTCCTAGAGCGATTTTTGACTTGAAAACAGCCAAAGCTTTTCCCACAGAAGAGAGAATTTCAAGATTGAGGGATTGTATCCTGCTCATTCTGAAGATGAATTTCTATCTCCTGCTCGTCTATGGCTCCGCTGCTTAGGAATGCAAGTTTTGGTAGACCCTCTACCCTTCTGCAGATTGAGGATGATACTTCTCCAGCTAGCACTCTCCGGAGTTACTACACGAGCTCTTCCGATCTCACCATCAAGTACCGTTAAAGCCAAAGATTGGAAGTCACCTACATGGTTCAAGCAACACGAGAATCTTTTGGTTGGAAAGAATTCCCAGGAGGCTCCTCATCAAGTTATTTTAACACCGATGCTTCGAAGACAGGATGGACATACATGAGATCCACGAATAAAGGGATATGGTCCAAGATGATATGAAGCCCATATAATGTCCTAGAGTTGCTGCAGTCTACCACGCCCTAAAGCGTTCAAACAAATGATCTTGGGAAGTCAGTGAAATCAGATCAGACAATTCCACTGTTGTTGCCTACAAAATCACCAAGGAGGGACAGAGTATCCTCATGGCCACTAACAACCATCCCGCCTCCTCTCTTGTGCTCAGTATCATTTAATTACCTTCAAGGCGAAAATCTCCCAGGAGTCATAAACTGTATCGCAGACAGTCCTTCCAGAGGGAATCGCCAAGATATAGCTTACTCGGAATCAGCCGTGGAGTGGCATCTCAACACCCGCATATTCAGATATTGTTCAAACTTACGGCCATGGAATCTGTTTGCGAACAGCAAAAATCACCAACCTCCCAACATACTGCACGTGGTGAAACGGACGAGAAGCCCCTGGTGAAAGACTGCTTTACATACGTTGTGAGCACCTGAGCATTCGCCTTCCACCGATAACAAATCTGGCAAAAGTACTGACGAAGTTTCAGCAATCAAGGTCATGCAGATGCTGCTTGTAGCCCTATTTGGGCCACGTCAATGTTTGGTTTTTGAGGCTGGTCAGCATCTGGAAGAACCATCCATACTGATCCTTTAAGAGCAAAAATCTATTGGTGACGGAAGGAACAGAAGAGTGTCGCTCCAAAGACTAAATTCTACCTTGACTGTGTGGCCCTTCTCAAGCTGCCTTCACAAACGCAAGGCTTTTTCCGAAGAAGCTGCCTCCCTGGCTGCGGGAGCACGAATGTCTACCTCCATTATCTACAATGGCCGACTTCGACGATTCATGTCTGGTGCAGAAACATAAGGTTTGAATCCGCAGACTGCCTCTGTAGGTACGTGGCTACTTCCTGACGTCTCTTTTTCAAGAAAATCTCCCAGCCTTCGACTCTTAAGGAACTAACGTCGCCATTTCTACTATCCATGATAGCCCGACAGGATTATAGAAGATAACGGTCTCTCGGATCTCATTAAGGAATGTTTAAATAAACCTCCAACTATTCGGAACCTCACTCCTTCTTTGGATCTTCCATTAGTCCCCCAATACGTAGCTGGCGAACCGTTTGAACCTTTGGACTAAGCCACTCTCCTTGACTGACAAGAAAGTCAGCATTCCTCCTTAGGGCCGTTCTACCAGAAGGTGTTCCAAAATTCATGCGTTATCTACCGACAAAAAATTAATGAAGATTCTCTGATCTCCATGTTACTCTACTTCCTCGTGCGGTTTCATGGCTAAAACTCAGACACTCAGTTAGCAACCTCAACGAAGTACTTCAAAACTACCCAGTGTTACTGGTGATCCTGAGTATAACCGCTGGTGTCCAGTCAGAGCTCTCCGACACTATTACCACCTGCACTGCTTTTTGAGGAAATCTTCATATTCTTCTGTTTCTGACCACCTCTTTATCACTACAATAAAACCTTACAAACCGCAACAACAAACAATTATCACTCGGGGTCACTTCCTCATCTCTGATGCCTTTAAAAGTGAAAGCCGCTCACTGGACCGTAACATCGCCCGTAACCCTCATGCTCATGAGATAAGACTTTACGCAACATCTTGGGCTTTTCACTTAGGATGAACATTTCTGATATTATGGAAGCAGCAGATGGAGGACTCCTACTACATTTCAAAATATTATATGAAGGCCGTCCTTACTAGTAACCAAACCGTGGTCAAACATCCTGACAGCAAGCATTCAGAGTAAGAGGAAGGGATGCCATGCATCATGATAATATGCTCATAAGGTGATGATTGGCCATTATAACTTCTGTACCTTGATATTGATGTGTTTTTATGAATATCTTCATGATTTATGTTATGGCTATACTATGGGCAAATTATTCAGCTTCATTAAAAGGACACATGGCGAGAAACCCCGCTACTACTGAGACTACCGGCTCCACTTTCCTCCACCTATTGAACCAGTGTGGCGTCCATGCACTAGTTGGATATCATTTTGGAATGTATAGAATGCAATAAAATAATATACTCACCAAATTGTGAGATTGTTTCTGATTTATACCTGTTACTTACGAATGATTCCAACTAGTAACCCTCATCCAGGCCCTTCCCCCGCAAGTGGAGCCTTGGGGCCGGTACACAAATGTAGTCAAAGGATTCTGGTGCCATGACGTCAATGGTGGGCGTACGGGGTGGATTGCTAGCGTGGACCGCTACTAAGCGTGGGCGCACCGAAATTTTTAATGTGGCATTAGGGGGTCTGATGGCTTTTTGAGCACAAAAATGCACTATTTGGATCATTCGTAAGTATAACAAATGTTATAAAATAGAACAATCTCACAATTTTGGTGAGTATATCTACATCAGCGTCTCCATCATGTTGTACTTGTTCAATACAAACATAATCTAAATGTGATTTCTAAATGTGAATGGGAGCTTTGAAATCAACTTTTTTTTAGCCTATTGGGTATGTTGTTAACTCATGTGACTAAAATGTTCACTTTTTTTTATCCAACAGGAGCCATAATTTCAATCATGGGGAGCAGAGTGATTAGTGGTCAGAAAGGTGGTCGTTGATTCAGTGAAATCTTCTCACATGGAAGTGATAGTCTCACCCATTGGTTTCCAAGTCACATGGCCAGAAGTCGAACCCGTCTGTTTTGGGTGGTGTCCGTAACCTAGCCCATCTAACACCCTTTTCTGACACGTTCTGAATTTGGAAACCCTTCACGGATAAAGCACAGGTTTATGTTAGTTTTGTGTGTCATAAAAAAAAGTGTGTCGGTGGTTCAGGTTTTTTTATGGAAACTCTCTTCGTTTTCGTTAAAAGCAATATTAGCAAATTTTTTAAGAGCGCGCCCCCAATTTTTCAAAAAAAAAATGAGATTTTTACATGGTTGCATTGGTAACTGGCTATAACTATACCTGTGAATGTTAAATTCGAAAATGTCCGTGTGTCACAAACGAAGGACATTTTGTACTAGAAATTATTATCGGGGATCCCAGATATAATTCAACGGCTGCGGGAAACGGCCTTCCCAATTGAAATATCCGGGAAATAGCGCCATGTACTTGTCTACGCTCATCCATTAGTTTGTTTTAATTGTCGGGCAGTCAAGTTAGAGGTTATCTTCTCGAGGTGGCACTATTTCATCATGGAAGGACCTAAATGTAGGGCATTTCCATCTCTGGCGTTAAGTCCAATCTGAGCTCCCAATTCTAATTACAAAATCGCTTATTTTGTTATAAATAGGCATTTCTTAGCATCTCGTTCGCAGGAATAGTTTCCTAGACAATTACAAAAATTACAAAAAACAAAATATCAACTTTGAAAATTGGGGGCGCTCTTCAAAATGGCCATTTATTGCTTTAATGAAGTGTAACATCATGGATACTAGTTGGTAGACTGAATACTTGACATTCAACCAGGAAAATGGTGCTTCAATCAAGGTTCACTTCTCCTGCAGAAAATGAACGGTTTTTCTGCATCTATAGGAGGCTATGTTTATAACTCGCCACCCCCATGAATGGTGGGTGGTTTTGTTACATATATATACAAATCATGTTTCGTTCAATTCGCGAAATCTCGGCCACCAAAAAGATTTTATCTGGTTGGGTCATTTGAATTAACTCGTTACCGTACACTTTATTAATATAAATAAGAGCTTATCGCACTTTGAAATAGTGGCAAGTGGTGTTTGATTAAATTCAGATTCGCCAGGGTGGTTGAGGTGGGGAAGCTGAGTGGGTGAAGGTGCCTACATAAACTCTATGTAACAAAGGTTGTTTTTTTTGTGTGTGTTAAACTTTGACTCATTTTGCACTTGAAGGACCTACAGAGATGATTCTGAACGTATAGCGAATATCAACGATATGAGTATAAAAGCCAACTACATTTTGACATAAAAGTGGCAAACCAACGAATCTGTCCTGTTCATGCTTGATGGATTTGGCATGAATATAGAAACTGAATGCAAGTTACCCAGATGTTACAATCAGGAAACTTTTGATTATATGCAAATGATCTATCTTGGGTTTGGCAATGTGCAAATTAAAAGAGTCTTTTTTTATTTAGACCTTCAGAAATTGCTCTTTGCAATGACCATTCCTTGCGAATTCCTTTTAGTTTTTTACTAAACCACTAAATGTGTGAACTACTTTTTTGATTAGCCTGTATTGTTAATCATTGTTCATTTGCATAGTTTTGATTGCTGAGTTAATCTCAGTCACTTCTTAAACCTTCTTTCCTTACGTCGAAACTATCTTTTGATATTGTCGAATAAGGGGGAATTGTATACTAAAACCTTCTCACTGAAAAATAGTAGGCCTCGAATGTTTGGGTTATAAAAATCTCTAATGTACTTGCGTAAACAAAACAACTTTTTTCATTCATTTTTTTTTAGGTTTTCAAGAAATACCGGCGACAAATGAGAAATTTGAACTGTTTATTGAAGTTCACGATTCTAAGATCCTTTCATTGTCATGCAAAATTGTTTGGACCTAACGGAGTGCCCATCTATCTTATGGAGGGATTGGGCTAGACTCCACTATGTTGCTGTAGGGGGATTGTTACATGTCCTCCGCAGCAGTCTGTTACCTTCCCAGCATTGAAAATAATGCGGTACCCCTTTTATACACCTGAGTTGGAGTGGAGCAATTGAGGTAAACACTTACTCAGGGCACCACATGTGGCTTCAGCTGGTTTCGAACGCCCCAAACCCCCCCCCCCCCCGCCCCCCCCCCCCCCCCCCCCAACTCACAACCTTTGTCATTGGGTCGAACACAACCCACTGGACCATGCATGCCCTCAACTATAATTTGTTCTGAATGTATGAAAGTGGACGATGCACACATATGCCCAGTAAAGATGCAGTGCCTTGTGCTCCCGATAATGCACTTCTGAAAGTTTGGTAATGTATGCTCACGTTGTTAATTCATACTTCACGCTGGACAGAGTATAGAGGTAAATGTTCTAATAAAGCTTTGTCACCTCTAATAAGTTCAATATAAAAGAGTGGCGTGTGTGGTGTGTAATGTGTATTTGTATGCGTGTACGGCATTCACGTGTTTACATGCATGCATGCACGTGTGTACATGCAGCAGCCCGTTGTACATATGCATCATACATGTGTGTACAGGCATGCGTAATGTGTGTGTACATGCATGCGTACATGTGTGTGTACATGCTGGCGTACATGTGTGTGTACATGCATTCGTACTTGTTAGTACATGCATGCTAGCATTGGTGTATACATTCTTGTCATGTATGTATACTCAGACTTGGGTCTGAGTATGAGTATGAATATGAGTACAGAATTATCCTCAAATAAGGGTTATTGTATCTTGTATTAAAAGTACTTTGATTCAAATCTGATAACAAATGAATAAACTTACTCCTTAACTAATGTATCATTCCCTTCACAGGCAGGAATGAATGATGAGAGAAGCACTGTCAGTCAAACCTCCTCTTGATTCTTCACGAAAGACTGGCCAAGATCCATCTAGGATACATGTCGGTTAAAATTTCTTGAAGTTGAGACGTCTGCACACACGTTTCTATGCAGGCCTGCTGCCCAACATTAACTCCCATTACATCATTGTGTCTGATGATTTGGAATATTGAGAAATCTTGAGGCGCACATTAATGCCTTTCGACACGCGGGTGAATGTATTAGTCACTGAGAAATAAAATGTGTGTTGAATTGACACAGATTTTATTTTAATCCATTCACAATTAATATGAGTACATCCATTTGTTCCTTACTGCCCATGATTGATTATGGAAGCGGCAGGAATGGGGACTCCCCCCCCCCCCTTTCGAAGGTTTATATAAGGACCATCCTATCTAATCTCAAGACGTTTGGCAAGTCCATCCAACTGATCAGCCAAGCTAGTCAGAGATACCGGAGAGACAGATGCTGCTAGCATCAATGAATTATATGCTCATAAAGTAAGGAAGCCGAGTTCTGGCTTTATTAGATGTGACCAACCGGTAGTTAAGATTCCTGTTTTGGGCTCCATATGATTTAAAACAGTTAGCTTCATGAAAAAAATTATGGACAAAACCAATCCGCTAAACTGAGAAAGCATGATCACTTCTCCACCTAGTTGACCAATGTCGGCAGTCTGCACTAGTTGGATCTCTCGTAACCTAAATAGCGCATAGGTCAGCCTATACCATCAAGGGGTTGTGGATATTGTTCTAGTGTGCGTATATTACGAGTGATCCAACTAGAAACCACACCAGGCCCTTCCCCGCAAGGGGCCGTTTTGGGGGAAGGTCAAAAATGGGCAAAGTAATTATGGGAATGTCCAGGAGTTAATCATAGGCGCATCAATGCGCCAGGTCTACTAGGCATGGGCGGCTTTGAAAATTTCTAATGTGGGGAGTGGGGGTTCGAGGATTTTTGAAGAAAAAAAATGCACTATTGGATCCCTCTTAAGTATACACAAAGAGGATGTAGACTAATATCGCAACCTTGGTGAGTATAATCTCTATTTGCAGGCTGTTTTGGCCCTATGCAAATTGTTTCTTGAACAATTTTAAGCCAGGGGATACAAATTAACAACTGCAAGATATGCAAGAGTTTTTATGCAAAAATCATTGTGTGAATCTTGACAGAGAGAATAATACAAAAGGTCATAAAAACATTCTATAGCAGCCCTTCTATTGCCCAATTTCATAGAGATTTGTTATAAAACTACATTTTTAAAGGGGGAAAATGTTTAATTCCCAATTATAAATTCATAGAATTTAGTACGGATTTAGCTAGAGGAATAAGCAATTCCAAGAGAAGTGTCCGATTGTACACTTCTTAATATTATATATTTGTTTTATTTAGTTTGTCACAATAAAAGCCTTCAAAAAGCTGTGGGTATTCATTACTGGGTTAAATAATGTTCTTATTTGCCCCCTTTACTTTGGCACAGGTAAGCAACAAGGGTAGGCAGAAAATTACCAGGAGTTACCAGACAGTTATGAATAGAATATTGGTAAGTACAGGGATATAAACCATTGGTCCTTAGTGGGCAAATGGGCTTGTCTTATATTAAGCTTTATAAAATGTCCATGTATGTTTTTAAAATAGAGAACGATGTGTCTTTGTATGGAAATCAGATGAACTATGCCATTAAACTATCCCATGGTGATTTGGATTGGGCAAAGTACCAAGAAAACCACCCTGACTTTAGTGTAGAGGAGACGCGTCTATGCTACGGTCCATGGGTTATTTCTCAACGGGGCCTCTTCTGAGATTAATTGGGTTCTTAATTCTAGATGTAATTCGATAGCCGGGAGAGTGGAGATCTAGGAGTTCAGACGAAATCCGCATGGCAGCAGCAACATACGCTATGCGATGTGCGCTGCACACATAGTGTCATGCAGTGTGCAGTGAACCTAAAGATACAATTTGCGCAGTTTGGCAGTTTGTTTTCACCACAATTTGTGGATTCCCTGGGCTCCCCTGTTTTCACCGCGATGTGTCGTCAGTCGCTCCCGGCTATATACGAGCTATTGATTAACTTAGAATTTGCTCTTCCCATGGTTCAGTTCGACTTGGGAAACTGAACCGTGTAATTACCCGTCCAAGTTAAGCAGTCGGTCCATGTACAGAGAGCCGTACCTGTCAATACACATCAGTCAGTTTCGAAAAAGAGTAGGGCGATTCCCCCTGACTGCCCCCCAAATCCGTCCCAATAATTCGACCCCCCCCAATGGAAATACACTTCTGTAGAGGTTTTTTTGGCCTATGAGGACATTGTCCGAATAAATCAAGCAAAAACAAAATCAAGCGTAACTTGAATGCTTTTTTGGCTCACTTAGTGATATTATTATTTACATTTCATGAATAGGTATCTGCACAGCCCACTATGTGGTTACTAGATACACCAGGAATTCTGACACCTATGTTAAAGATGCCGAGACTGGATGAAACTTGCTATGTGTGGTGAGGACAAAAACAAGGAGTTCTTAAAGCAATAATGGTACTTTCTGCGGAGTCCTCAAATGTTAATATTGGTGAGGGTATGCAGTTGTGGCTGTAATTGTCTAGTAGTAAACATACCTGTGATGGTAATGCAACCTCAAAAGTGTGCATGAGTCATAAAACAGGGATTTTGTAATTAGATTTCGGGGGATCCCCGGTCCTAATACACAGCAGTGTTGGAACGTGAAATTATCTGTTTCATTATATAAAAAATCACAATTTCACAAAAATGATCCAAACTTGACTTGAATGACCAATGAAACAGATAATAGATGAGCATGAAACGTATATGGCGCTATTTTCCGGCTTATTTCATATTGAACGACGTTTTCAGTGGCTTTAAGCTTTCCCTTCATAGGTATAGTTTACTTAGCGAATAAATAGGTCATCATGTTTTTTCTATATGAAAGACGACCTGATAATGCATGGTTTGTACCATATTTTGAGTCATAAACGGTCGCCATGACGAAAAGGAAAAACGGGTGTGTGTCATGTCGGCACTGGGATTTTAACGGACCACTTGATTATTTATCACTTCTTGGTCATAATTTTTACAGTAACAGCGAGCACATCTTTGCCCAAATATGGGGGTATACTATTGTCTCATAGTTTATGGGTGGGGCTTGTTATGGACCTTTCAAAATTTGCATAAATACAACAATCACCACTTACTCTGTAAGAATATGCAATTACCAATACAACTGTGCAAAAATCTCAAAATATTTGAAAATTGGGGGGGCACTCTTCAAAAAAGGTCCTGTTATGTTATTGCTTTAACATTTTCAGCACTGGTAGATCCTGTATAGGTCATTACACAAAAATGGTTTTTGAGCGATAGCCTCTCAAATGACCATATTTTTTGTTGAGATTGCTGCTTATGATGCCATCACGATGTTATATAGTATATCATATCTAGCAAATCTGTATGTTATTATATATAGAGCATCAGCCCAGAAGGATTTGATCAAACGAACGAGATACCAATATCTGAACATGGGAAAATTCAGAGAAAAATATAACTTTTGCAAATATGAATGTCTGCTGGAAACCCGCTGCTGCGTGTGGCCCCAGGAGAGGGGTAAAGTTACTATGGGGGTCAAATGTTTGAACTGCTCTAAATCTAATGTAATATAGCTCAAATTATTCCTTAGGTAACCAGGAGTAAAAAAGTCAATTGGGTCACACACGTGTGGTGCTTCCTTCCCAAGATATTTGGGAAAATAGGCTAAAGGTCATTTGTTTATTCAAGAAAGGTCACCCTTTGCAGTACCCAGATATCTTTGTAATGATACTGACTCAAAATGTAAAATGTAAAAAAAAAAAAAAATCTTTTTTTTGTCAATTTCTGAGATCAAAGTGTTAATGATAAAGGTAGAACTGCATCAAAAACAAAGTTTTTAAGTACCAATTTATTTGAGAGAAGGGGTCTTGTACCCTAAAATCGCATAAGAAAATATGTTCCCTGGCGCTTCACCAGATGCTACGCTGAAATTTGGCCTTCCTGTGGGTTCAAATTTGAGATTTTCAGGAAATGGAACTACTCCTCTGTTAAATCTCTGAATTCTGAGTCCATTTTTTGCGTGCACCTCTTGCCGCAAATGTGCGCTGCACGTACATCGCGCACTGCGTCTGCTGCGGTAGTGTTGCTTGCAGTTGCGCCCGCATTATTCTATATCAATTCGCGGTGCGAAGAGTCTTGCCTATTTGGCGATGAACAAGGTCTCTGGTTTCTATTCTTGCAGGCACCTTACTAGATTATGTGGTTGGAGATGAGATCATTGCAGACTATCTCTCTACACACACTCAACCAACAAGAAAACTACAAGTATGTAGGTCTTACAATACGTTTACTCACTAAAAATCTGACGTTTGTCTTACCAGTTCAGGAAGAGAGATATATTACAGGGGGGTACTCAATTTTATTTGGTGAGGTATGTGCCACCCCGGATTTCAAAAAGTGAGGCTCCGAAGCTGATTTGAGGCCAAAAAAAAAATGGGTCTATAGGCGCTAGGTTTTCCAAAACATTCAGAAAATAACCTGTTGAGATTTCCCTCATTTCCAGCTAATTTTAAGGTGTGTCGAAGAAAATTTGGTTTAGAATATGGCTTGGAACATTAAAGTATTGATCTTCTGGAACTGAATGGTCCTAAATGCGGGGTCACTGGAACTGAAAGAGTAGACTGAAAATGAGGGTCTTATAGGCTGCACATACCCATACTACTCAGAATGTGAGGACACCCCCCGGGATATGACAAATATATGGGTAGCCGCTAGAGGGAAGATAGGGCACATTATTTCCCACAGGGGTACGAGATACTCTTTCTTTGAGCTACGGCTATCACCCTAACCTGAAGGGTGAGGGGTGATATAGGCAGAGCACTACCAAGAGAAAAATTGGGTGCCCCTTATTCCTTGATATAAACCATGTAGTATTTGTTTTATTAACCTCACTGTGTGGTTGTGTCATTTTACTTGGCGCAGATTTCGAACCGCAGCAACCTGCAGTTCTGTCACTTTTATTTGCGTACGTTGGATTGATTGAAATACAAAGTGATATGCCAGGTAAATGTTAAAAGAGGGATTAAGAATGTGATATCATCACGAAATAGTAACTTGAGTTTATTCTTTTATTGGTTTGGCCCCCCTTCCCAAAAAAATGGCAGAATATTATAAGTTGTTTAAATTTAAGTTAGTTATATCAATCTGAAAATTCACCTCTCTAATAATTAAGAAAAATCATGCCCGATGCTTCAATAGGGCAGATTAGGATAGCAGGTAGGTCAAATCTATAAGGTAACCCATCTGACCAGTATCGGGAATCTCAAAGAGAACAGATAGATTATTCTGTGGAGGGTGTCCGAATTCATAAGTGTGTCGAAAATTGGCGCAAATGGACCACCTATGGAAACACCCAAATCTTAGTGTTTTCTTTTCTTTTCCACTTGCCTGTCCAAAAATTTCCTAAACATTATGGGCGGTGTTCTATCTCTCAGTGCAAATTTAGGGAAGTTTGTAGACTCGAAAAAATGTCCTTGTGTTCCTACAGGCAAATAAAAGTGAATGTCCCTTGATAGGGTATAAAAAAAATGTTGTTTGGCGTAACCCGACCGACCCCGACCCTAAAAAAAAAACCTGCAAAATAAAAAAAACACGTGAAAACATGCCTAAAAATATAAACAAATATTATGCCGACCTCGACATTATTTTTTCATCCAACAATTTAAAAAAATATTATTTTACCAAACAAAGACGGAAAAACTAACACACACGACAACAAAGCATTAAAACAATTTAAAATAAACGATCTTTGCTATGTCATTAAAAAAAGCTTTAAATTAGTAGCATCATTGTATTCATTTTAGAGAAAACCATGAGGAAGATCTAAAAAAAAAACTAAAAAAAAAATCCGACCGACCCTGATTATTTTTTCTTGTTACGGCAAAACAAACATTTTTTTTTGTATGCCTGTGGTATGAATTAGCTTACCTCAGAACTTAATTTTGTTTCCTTGTACAGTCTTTTGTGTTGTGTATTGAGTTGGTATTATTATTTTTTTTTGTTTTAAAGTTATGTATTACTTTGATACATAATAAGGGATTAGCCGTGATTTAAATGCAAGAGAATCAAAAAATGTGGAAATGCATTTTGTAAAACTATCAATCGGGGATAAGTGTGTGTACAATTCCATTATAACTGCTTTAAGGTGCAAAAATTAAACCAGCAAAAAATGAAAAAATGAGTAGTAGTATTTGAGGAAATTAGTCCATACCTATCTAGTAAATAGAATACAGCGGATGTGGCATCTCAAAAAGCTAATAAAGTGACAGGAGGAAGATTTTTTTGAGGGATACAAATTTCTCTCAATTTTCACTGGATCCCCGGTCGTTATACCACATACGAGAAACGTTTCGAAGGGTTTATTGAACAAAACAAGTACAAAAGAAAACCGCAAACCTGTTTTGAACTTGCCTGCTACGCAATCGATCCCCAAGACAACCATGCTTGCTTTCTGAGTCCACTACAGAAAGTACTAATCATCATCTTTACATAACGACGGCGTATTCGGCTAATTTCACTTCAGGTGTATCTAATTACATTGGTAAGGCATTCCAAATATGCCCAAAAACTTAGTTTGGGGTGGTTTTTTTGTTGTTCGACAAAAATTTTGTGGGGATTTATGTTTCTTATTTCTGGAAATTCTGTCCGCATGTCTGTTTATGTTTAAATCGCTTATAAACGGTTAGTGTTGGATAATACAGAATAAACAAAGATCCCCAATATGTTTGGGTTGTGTCAGGAATATATTTTGGCAGTGGGTCAAAGGTAATTTTATTTCAAATAGCCAATATACATGAAGTATGCTGGTATTTTCATCCCAATCTTCAATTGAAACCCCCAAGCTAGCGATTGAATAATGTATTTTAATGGCCAGCATTTATTTACTACCTACATTACTATATATTGTCGATACCATAACTGTTTTACCTCACTTAAATTTGAAATCTGCTATAGGTCTTTGTCATTTTGTCCAAATACTTTTTTGGGTTTGTCCTTTTCCATTCATCCACGACCCTTTCATTCCATTGACCACTTAATATTTGGCCTATAACCAATGTCCAAAAACCACTGAGAAAGCTGCTAAACATTGTTCACTTAACTTTTGATTGCATCACCCATGCATTCCTATGCAAAAAAATGCCGCCATTCACTTATTATGGGCCTAAATAGACACGCAAGCAAACTGCCAAAATTTTGGCGCAGAAAACCGCTGCTAAAAATGTTTCTTTAGCCCAGCGGTGATAAATTGATCAAGTTCTTTCTCCTTTGAATAGTTTCTACTCAAGTGTCCTCTTTAGGGATATTGAACTTATCATGAAATAAGTGAGGAATAGACACCTGTATCTGTCCTGAAAAGTATGTCTATTTGTACGTTGCTTTTGAAAGCAGTTTAAGTCAAATGAGACTGTTAGTTTTAGTGAGATCTTTTTAAAGATTAAAGATTTTTATTCCTTTGTTCCCTTGCTCTATGGGAAACTTTTTCTGTGGTCGCCCACATGTGTTTCTCACATAATCAAACATGCACAAAGAGAGATCACAATTTGCATAGACGACTCTTCTTCCTACGAGCTATTCCGAATTGGGTGGGTCTCCTGGAAGCAGACCTATTCTCTTCCATCTACGTTTGTTTTGGACATCAGCAGCTGATGCTCCGATGGCCTTTAGGTCACACACAGTCCAGCCATCTCTGCTTTTGGGGCCTCCTCTTCTTCTCTTTCCCAGTGGTTTCATCTCCACAGTATACTGCCAAAATAGTGTGGGGTCCTTTCTTTTCTCTGTAATGGCCAAAGCCCCCTCAGACAAGTTTCATAGACTGCAATCTTTAAAATTTTTATGTCTATTGTGTTCTCCTACGTGATATGAGAGCCTGGCACAGCACATACTCCCCCATCAATTCGTATCAATTCATGGTATATCGTAGACATGTAAAAAGACGACGGCGTGAATGATGGTTCATGCCTTCATAACCTCCAAACTTGACATGTGTAACTCTCTGTTGCTGGCGAGTCACAAAATCAACACTGCACAGACGACAGCCTGCCATACTTGTAACATCCACAAAACCACATCATCAGCACTTACAACCTGTTTTTACATGACCTCATTGGCTACCAGGTTGAACGAAGAGTACTTTTAAATAGCCCTGTTGTCTATAAGATCGGCACACTGCGGCCCGCATATTTAACTGAACTTGTAGAACTATATTTCAACCCACTCGTACCTCGTCCGTTCTGCTACAAAAGGTACTTCTTCAAGAACAATTGGTAAAACCAGTAGGGGCCGCCGATCTTTTTATTTTTTTCTGCTGCAAAAATCTGGAAGAAAAAAAAAAAAAAAAAAAAAAAAAAAAACAATCTGCCATTTCAGTTGCTCTGCCAAGAACTTGGGTCGCTCACAAAGACGAACTTGAAGATCTTTTTCCAAATGCATTTGACTGACTTTTGCATCAGGTTTCCACCCACATGTTTAACATACTTGATGAACGGTTTTTTGCATTTATTGTTAAATATTTTGTATTATTGCATTGGTTGTCTTCCTGCAAAGCTCCACGTCTTTGCGGCGGATAACCGGCGTCTTTAATTAGTGTTCATTATTATATTATTATCAAGTACCTTGGGAACAACTGGCGGTTTTTTATGGGAGAAGCACAAATGCAGTATTGCAAGCCCTAATCATACTGGGTGCTATTATTGATGGGTTAACCTGTTTTTGTTAGTATCTTGGGAATGAAATGGATTGAGGCAACCCAAATTTCACAGGACGACCATGAGTAAAATACCGGTCCTTTCATCTGAGTATCAAAATTGGCGTACTACTGCCCGATAAATCAGGTGGTCCCCAAAGACGAGGGAACACACAAGCTTTAAATGTAAAGTTGGTCTATGACAACAGAAAATGTCTGACATGGTTTAAAATAACAATTAACTGAAAAGGACCATAATTAGAAGGTTTGTTAATATTCTTTCTTGGACTTAACCTTTCGAAAATTGTTCAGCAGCCCTGTACAAAACCATTGCACTCTAAAAAAAAAAGCCCCACACCCAATACCTCTGGCAATGGATCATCCACTTAAGAGGATTTACAAGCAACATTTTCACAAGCTCTGTTCCAATTAACTTGGATTAAACCAGCTTCAGCAACTTCAAATTGTTGTGGTCATCCCGCTTTAGGGTCCTTTTAAATACCACTTGTATAATTGTCCATTTCCTCCTTTACCCCATTGTCATCCTTTTCCCAAATGTCCCCTGTTACCACATGAGCCCATTATTTTGAAAAGGTTTTTCCCACCTTCAAGGACAGCATATTTCCTAAAAGTACACAACGTCACCGTTAGCATGCTACGCATGGTGTGTACCCATTGGAATGGTTTAATGCGTTGATTTTGACCCTAGAAAATATTATAACGTCCCTGAATTTGAAACATTACTTTCAAGATCTTAAGGCCTCTTCAGGTGGATAATTGTCAGGTGATAAATGTTGGCGGCCAATTTGTTTAAGACTTTTTTACCTATCTTTTTATCTATGTTGTAATTTGATTTACTATATGGCCTTTATATGGTCTTAATTTGTCTTATGTTAAATTTTAATGACACAATCTGACACAATAGTGTTAGTGTTCCTTAAATTTTAATCCTCACTCACCATTGAAGGTTTAATCAATTTTGCCTTCCATTTCTTTCATATATTCCAAAACCTGTGAGATTCTTGAGGAGGAAGCAAGGCCTAATCGCTAGTGAGTAATATGATACATGTGTTATTACTGGCATACCCAATTTAGCAAATCATCTCTTATCAATGCTAGAGAAGACTCAATATTAAGAAGGGTAGGTAGCCCTTCCTTTTTGTATATACAGCGAAAAGAATACTCTTTTGTGTACTGCTTACTACTAAGGTTTAAAAAGACACTGGCACATTTGAATCAAAATAACATGATGTACAGCATGGCAGTATAGTTTTGAAATCTTCTTGCAAGTTGAGCCTTCTGCACACCGCACGTTTTTCCTATGCATGCCGTGTTCCCAACATTAACTCCCAGTACATTTCATTGTGTATGATGATTTGGGAATATTGAGAAACTTGAGGGCGCACAATTAAATGCTTTTCGACACTTGCAGTGAATGTAGTCATTACTGAGAATAAAATGGGTGTTGAATTTGGCCACATATTTATTTTAATCCCTTACAATTAATTATGAGCTTACATACCTTTTTTCTTACTGCATTGATCTTGATGATGGAAGCGGCAGGGATGAGGACTCCGCCCCCCCCCCCTTTCAGATGTTTATATACGGACATCCACTAATTCTCAGACGTGCAAGTCCTCCTGTCACCAAAGCAGTCAGAGATTTACGCGGACGATGCCTGTAGCATCAACTTGACTTCTGAGGTGCTCATAATAAAAGTAAGGAAGCCGTTCTGCTTTATTATGAATGTGCAACAACTGTATAGTTAGTATATTCATGTTTTGGGGCTCCATATGATTTAAACACATTAGCTTTCCATAAAAAAAATTATTGCAACCAATCCCGCTCAACTGAGACGTCCTGCTCCCCTTCCTCCACCTAGTGACAATGTGGCATTTCCTGCACTAGTGGATCTCTCGAACTAAAAGCTCATAGGTCAATCCTATACTCATCCAATGTTGTGATTATTTGTCTAGTGTCGTATACCGTACATGATCAACTAGCAACCACACCAGCCTTCCCCGCAGGGCCGTTTTGGGAAGGTACAAAAATGGCAATGTAATATGGGATTTCCATTGATGTTTATCATAGGCCGCATCAATGCCGCCAAGGTGCTACTAGGCATGGGCGCTTTGAAAGTTTTCTAATGTAGTGAGTGGGTTCTCCGATGCATGTTGTGAAGACAAAAATGCACTTTGGATCCCTCTAGTAACACACGATAGGATTAGACTAGATCCGCAGACCTTGGTGAGTATCTTTCTTCTATTTGCAGCTTGTTTTTGACCCATGCAAATTGTTTCTTGAACATTTTAAGCCAGGGGATACAAATTAATCAACTGCAGATATGCAAGAGTTTTTATGCAAAATCATTGTGGTGAATCTTGACAGAGAGAACTAATACAAAGGTCATAAATCAACATTCTTATAGCGCCCTCTATGCCCATTGCATTCGAGATTTGTATAAACTACAGTTTAAAGGGGGAAATGGTTTAATTCCAATTATAATTTCATAGAATTTGACGGAAATTTAGCTAGAGGAATAAGCAATTCAAGAGAAGTTTCCCAGATTGTAACCAGTCTTATATTATATCTTTTGTTTTATTCTAGTTTTGTCAGGCAATAAAGCCGTTCCAAAAAGCTGTGTATTCATTACTGGTGTTAAATAATGTTTTCTTATTTGCCCCTCTTTACTTGGCACAGAAAGCAACAAGGGTGAGGCAATTATTACCAGGAGTTACAGATCAGTTTGATAGAATAGGTAAGTACATAGAATATAACCATTTGTGTCCTAGTGGGCAAAATGAGCTGTCTTATATTTAGCTTAATAGAATGTCCATCGTAATGTTAAAATCAGAGACCTCATTGGTCTTTGTATGGAAATCAGATGAACTATGCCATTAAACTCTCACCATGGTTTATTTGGACTTGGGCAAAAGTAACCAAGAAAACACCCCTGTACTTTTATGTAGGTAAGTTCTTCTGCTACCTGTCGGGGTTCTTTCTCACGGGGCCTCTTCCCCTAGATTTACTTGGTTCTTAATCTAGATGTCATCTATAGCCGGGAGTGGAGATCTAGGAGTTCAGACGAAATCCGCATGGCAGCAACATACGTACGATTCGATGTGGCGCTGCCGCATATGTCATACTATGTGCATGACCTAAAGAATACATTTTGCGCAGTTTGTTTTCACCATTTGTGGATTCCCTGGTCTTCCCTTGTGTTCAGTTCACCGGCGATGTGTCGTCAGTCCGCTCCCGTCTAATAGAGCTATTGATTAACTTAGAATTTGCTCTCCTCCCATGGTTCATGTCGACTTGGAAACTGAACCGTGGTAATACCCTGTCCAACGTTAAGCAGCCGTCGGGTCCATGTAACAGAGAGCCGTACCTTTCACACAATACACATCAGTCAGTTTCGAAAAAGAGTAGGGTAGGGCTATCCCCTGAACTGCCCAAATCCGTGCCCAATAATTCGACCCCCCCAATGGAAATACACTTCCTGTAGAGGTTTTTTTTTTGGCTCTGCAGGACATGTCCGAATAAATCAAGCAAACAAATCAAGCCTACTTGAAATGCTTTTTTTTTTTTCGGCTCACTTAGTGGATATTATTTATTTGACATTTCAGGATATCTGCACAGCCCACTATGTGGTTACTAGATACCGCCATAATTCTGACACCATATTTCAGATGCCGAGACTGGTGAAACTTGCTATTGTGTTGAGGACAAAACTAGGATTCTAAAATCAATAATGTAATATTTTTCTGAGGATCAACCTCAATTTTCATATTTGTGAGAGTTTAGCTGTTGTGCTTGTAATTGTCTAGTAAACGATACCTGTGAATGGTAATGCTCAAAAGTGTGCATGAGTTCATAAAACCAAGGGATTTTTTAATTAGATTCGGGATCCCCGCCCTAATACACAGCTGCTGGAAACTTGGAAATTTAATCTTTCATTAGCTACAGAAAAATCACAATCTCACCAAAAGATCCCAATGACTTGGAATGAACCAATGAACATATAATAATGAGAATGACCGTAATATGGCGCTATTTTCCGTCTATTATGTCATATTGGGAACGCGTTTTCAGTGGCTTTAATCTTTACCATTTATAGGTATAGTTTACTTAGCGAATAAAAATACTGTCACTTCAATGTTTTTCTTCTATATGAAAAGACGGCCTGAATATGCATGGTTTGTAACGATATTTGAGTCATAACACGGTCCCATGACGAAAAAGGAAAAACGTTTGTGTCATCGTCGACTGGATTTTAACGACCACTTTAATTATTTATCACTTCTTGGTCTAATTTTTACAGTAACAGCGAGCAAATCTTTGCCCAAATATGGGGGTATACTTTGTTCTCATAGTTTTATGGGTTGGGCTGGTAGGCCAATTAAAAAAATATCTAGTTTCTCGTTCCTCGCGCGCAATGCCGTTTTGGCTGCAGCAATCAAAAAAATTTTTTTTTCGTTTTATAATTGTTTTTGTTCCCTTCGAAAATTTCAGTGAAATCGGAGTCTTTCACATTTTAGTTTCGCATTTTTAGTTCGTAGTTAAAAGTTAGTAGAAGATTGCCTTTGAAGCAAAAACATACCTGTGATGTCTGAAGAAACGTAAAGTCAATTCTTGGGAAGCTTTGTTGCCTATTGGAAAGGACCATCCGCCATCTTGATCGGAATTAAAAAAAAACAAAAAAAAAACTGCCCCTCCTCCTCCTTTTTTTTTCAAAAGTTAGTGACGAGAAACAAGTTTTTTTTTTTACTTGGCCTTATGACCTTTCAAATTTGCATAAATACAACCATCCACCACTAATCTGTAAGATATCCACTCCAATACAACTGTGTCAAACATCTCACCCACCCCCTCAAAATATTTGAAAATTGGGGGGGGGGCCCTCTTCAAAAATGTCCTGTATGTTATTGCTTTAACATTTCAGCACTGGTAATCCTGTAGAGTTGCATTCCACAAAAATGGTTTTTTTGAGCGATATCCTCTCAAAATGACCATATTTTTTTGTTGACACTTGCTGCTTATATGCATGCCATCAAACGATGTTTATAATAGTATATCATATCTAGCAAATCTGTATGTTATTACATATAGAGCATCATCAGCCAGAAAAGGAAAAAAAATTTGAGCCAAACGAACGAGATAACCAATATCTGAACTGGAATTCCGAGAAATATAACTGTTGCAAATTATGAATGTCCTGCGGGAAACCCCTGCTGCGTGTGGCCCCAGAGAGGGGTAAAGTTACTATGGGGGTCAATGTTTGAACTGCTCAAATCTCATGTATATAGCTCAAATTATTCTTTGGGTAACCATGATTAAAAATCCAATTGGGTCACACGCGCGTGGTTCTTCCTTCCCAAGGATATTTGGGAAAATAGGCTAAAGGTCATTTGTTATTCAAGAAGTCACCCTTTGCAGACTACCCAGATATATTTGTTAATTATAGCTGACTCAAAATGTAAAAAATGTAAAAAAAAAAAAAAATTCTTTTGTTTTTTCAATTTGCTGAGATCAAGTGTTTATGATAAAGGTAGAACTGCATCAAACAAAGTTTTTTAAGTACCAATTTATTGTATAGAGAGGGGGTCTTGTACCCTAAAAAAATCGCATAGAAAATATGTTTCCCGGCGCTTCACCAGCTGCTAAACGCTAAAATTTGGCCTTCCTGTCCGTTTCAAATTTTGAGATTTTCAGGAAATGGAACTACTCCTCTGTTACAACTCTCTGAATTCTGATTCTTTTTTTGCGTGCACCTCTTGCCGCAAATGTGCGCTGCCGTACATGCGCACATGCGTCTGCCTGCGGTAAGTGTTGCTTGCAGTTGCGTCCACACTATTCTATATCATTTCGTGGTGTGAAGAGTCATGACTATTTGGCGATGACCAAGTATCTGGTTTTTCTATTCTTGGCAGCAACCTACTATATTATGGGTTGGAGATGAGATCATGTCAGACTATCTTCTCTACACACTCAACCAACACAAAACTACAATTATGTATGTTTACATCGTTGACTTCACTAAAAATCTTGACTTTTTGTCTTATTTAATTAAAAAAAAAAAAAAAAAAAAAAAAAAAAATATATTCCTGGGGGTACTCAATTTTAATTTTGGGTAGGTATGTGCCAAGACCCGTATTCAAAAATTGAGCTCCGAAGCTGATTTGAGGCCAAAAAAAAATGGTTCTCTGGAGCTAGGTTTTCCAAAACATTCAGAAAATAACCTGTGTTTCCCTCAATTTCAGCTATGTGAAGTGTTTCGAAGAAAATTTTGGTAGTTAATAATGGCTTTGGACATTAAAAGTATATCTCTGGCACTGAAGATGGTCCTCGAAGGCAGGGTCACTGAACTGAAAGTAGGCCGAAAATGATGGTCTTATAGGCGCACATACCCTACTACCCTCCCAATGTGAGACCCCCCCGGTAGATTACAAATACTATGGTTACGTAAGAGGGAAGATAAGGCACATTATTTTCCCCCAGGTACTAGCTACGAGCTACGGGCCAATCACCCTGACGCCTGAAAGGGTGAGGGGGTGAATAGGCCCCGTATCCACTACCAGAGAATTGGGTGCCCTATTTGTCCTTGATATAAACCATGTAGTATTTTGTTTTATTAACCTCATGTTTTATTTTGTCATTTTACTTTGGGCGCAGATTTCGAACATGCACTCTTCAAGTCTGTCACTTTTAATTTGCGTACGATTGTATTGATTGAATAATCCACGTGCTTAAATGCCAGGTAAGCGGGATTAAGAATGGATATCATCACTGAACTAGTACTTTAGTTTATTTTTTATTGGTTTTGGCCCCCCTTCCCAAAAATGCAAGAATTATTATAAGTTGTTTAAATTTCAAAGTTATAGTCTAACTGAAAATCACCCTCTAAATACTTAAGAAAAATCGCCTGATGCTCTCATAGGGCAGATTAGGATATCAGTAGGTCAATCTATAAGGTAACCCGAAAAAAAATCCTGAACCTTATGAATTCAGAAACCTGAACAGAATAGATTATTCTGTGGAGGTTCCGAATTCATAAGTGTGTCAGAAAAGTGGGCGCATATGAGCCACCTTATGGAAACACCCAAATCCTAGTGGGTTTTCTTTTTCTTTTCCACTTGCCTGTCCATAAATTTTTCCGAAACATCTTGGTGGGTGTTTCTAGTCTATAAGTGCACATTTGGGTAAGTTTGTATCCTCAGAAGATGTCCCGCGTGTGTTCCTTCAGGCAACTAAAGTGAATGTCCCCTTGATAGGTAAAATAAAAAATTGTTTTTTTGGCTTAACCCGACCGACCTAAAAAAAAACTGCCGACCAAAATTTTTTATGGCAATTAGCACAAAGAAACAATATTCTGCCGACACGACCCATTATTTTCATCCACATTACAAAAAAATATTTGTTTTACCAAAAAATCCGAAAAAAGACAAACAGACCACAATGCAATTCCAACAATAAATAAAAGAGCTTTGCTATGTCATTTAAAAACTTTAAATAGTAGCGTCTGGATTCAATTTTAAGTAAAACATTGAAAAATCTGAAAAAAAAAAAATCCGCCGACCCTGATTTTTTGCTCTGTTCCGCGAAACACACATTTTTTTTTGTTCTGACCTGAGTGGCATGAATTAAACTACTTACCCTCAGAACCTAATGTTGTTTTCTTGTACTGTCTGGGTGTTAATTTGTATTTGTTATTATGTTTTTTTTAAAGTATGTATACTTTGTACATAAAGGGATTAGCAGAGAATGCAAGAGAATCAAAAATGTGGAATGCATTTTTTAAACTGATCAATTGGGGATAAGTGTGTACAATGCCATAGAACTGCTTTAATTGAAACAATTAACCATCAAATAGTGAAAAAATAAAGTATTTGAGGAAAATTATCATACTCTCGAGTAAATAGACATACAGCGATGGCATCTCAAAATCTACATTAAAGTGACAGGAGGATTTTTTGAGGATACAAATTTCTCTCAATTTTCACTGGATCGGTCGTAGACTTCCTACCGAGAACGTTTTGGAAGGTTTATTGACCAAAGTCCAACAGAAAACCGCAAACCTTGGTTTTTGAACTTGGTCCTGCTATCGCCATCGTCCCCAGAAACATCTTTTGACTTTCTGCTCGTGCACCGACAGAAAGTCTAATCATCATCTTCTTCTAAAGAAACGGCGTATTCGGCTAATCACTCAGGTGTGATCTAATACATGGGTAAGCTTCCAATATGCCAAAAACCGGGGTTCGACAAAAATTGGGGGCGCTTATTTTTTCGGAAATCTCCTCTGTCTCTCAACAAGTTTATTAAACTGGTTTACCAAGTAATGAATATTACAAAGGATCAATCATTTTGTGTTTGAGGTCGAACTTGTCCAGGTCATGGTGCACAATATTACGCTTAGTTCATCTTGGATATGTCACAGGAATGCCTTTTCTATCACATTCGGAATTTTGTCGCACTTATAGAAATGACAGAATAATATAAAAAGATCCTCTGCATTGTCGTTAATACACGATTTCAAGCCAACCACTTCTTGCAGGTTATGTTTCGCAATTCCTGCCTGAGTAACCAAATATGAATTTTGATTTTTTTTGTGTGTTTTTGGAGTAGCAAATCGCGTTAATCCCTTTAAGTGAAAAATGTTTTTTAGAACATTTGTGAATTGACCTGCACGCAGGAGTCGTAACATGGGTAAGGGGGGCAAGTTCATCATTTCCCAGTGTGGATTTTGGGCCCGTACAAATACAGATTTTTTCCCAATTTATTTCCAGGCTTGTTTCACGTCCGATTGACCAATAATTTTTCACCAGTACTCTAGATCATATTTCTAGCTCACTGCTTTCAAGCCAAGGGTGCACATCATTAAAAATTTCCAATTTTTTTTACACCTTCCCCGCTATCCTCTCTTCCCTCTTTTCCCCTTCTTTTCCTCTTCTTTTTTGCCGTTCCTTTTCCCCACTTTCCCAGTAGTTTGAGAACTTGACTTTCTCAGTCAGAGTAGTCGGAATGGAAATCTTCCCCCCCTTGTTATGCTGCTCAACCCTCAATCTCTCTGTAAATGGGGATAACCTGATTTATGGCACATTGGAAAAATATAACCCCTCAAGAGTTTTCAAAATCGTATATTTTTGCATGGTTGAAAGATTTTATATACAAAAAGCCCTCACCGACACCCGGAATGCTTAAGACAATTCAGCTTCCTTATGGGTAAACAGAACGATTTTGTAATTTAACGTCGCCGGCGACGCTATTCACATACAACGCGAAATTCGCGTTTAACACAAGAACACGCACGCCGTATGCATTTTCCCACGCTATGCCCACTGTTTGACGTTCTACTTCTATAACCTTGTGGTTTTAATATCATGGTGCTTGTGGGTTAAGGAAGGAAAAGTTTTTGGAAGAATGTTCAGGTAATTCCCCGCTTGTAATTACAACAAGTTGGTGGTTGCCCGATTGTTTGACAATTGGAAGGTGGAAAAATGTGAGGAAGGTGTATGTGAGTAGGAAGTCTGGAAGCTGAAAGAAGAATAGACAAGAAAAATTTTGAGATGAGAGTTAGTGTAAAGGCTGGTATGTCATAAATACAGCTGTCGTGTTTTTTTTCTGTTAAAAGCAAATTCCACTTGATTCTTTGGCTGTTGGGTTGTAAACTATCTTGGAAAAATAGTTGGAATTTTTCAAACGTTTTAGGTGTTTAATCCAGATGGCCCCGCCAAAATACACAAATCCATTATAATTGGTATTCTGACCAATATTAGGTCAAATTGACGACCATACCCATTTTTCAATACCAAAAGTTCAAAACTTCAATATAAGCAGTCAAGCAGTCACAATTTAAACAAATAAAAACTACCGTGTACCTGGTATCCCATTGGCATCCAAATGGCCGCCAAAAGCATGTTAAATATCAATGAACTAGGAATTCAGATTAATGGGTTATGTATATCTTGTGGTATTAGGAGGTTCCCCACATCTGTCTGACTTTTTATTTGGTTAACAACCTTCAAATCCAAGAGGGCCGCCAATATGGCCGCCGCCGCTATTAAGACATCAAAAACTGGTCATTTAAGACAAACTACCTAAATTAACAACTATGGGCATAACATTGTATTACATCTTGGAAACGAAAAACAATTCAACTATTTTGTTTTGCTTACATGCTTTGGAATCCAAGATGGCGGCCACCGTCAGTAACTGATATAGTAAATCTAAAATGAATTTTCACATAGATCCATGTCAGCATCCTATTGTTTATTAACAAATAAACACTTTTAGGCATCCTTTGGACCCAAAGAACTCATATTTACCATCTTGTTTTAAAAAAAAAAAAACATACTTCAAATTAATATGGCAGCTAATTTGGCTGCTGATAAGCATAAGCAAAAATCATTAGCAAAAAATTGCGACTTTTCATACCTACATATTTTATATCCGCATGCGGAAAATTTGAATATCCAATACCAATGAAGCAACTATAGATACACTCTTGACACAAGAAACTCCTTATAACCATTTAATTTTTACTAATATGAATCAAAGCAAGTATACGCAGCTAATTAAAACTTATTTTTTTATACGACCATTGAAAATTTTGATAAAAACTTGAATAAAACTCCAATATGGAAGTTTGTATAATACGCAAGATATATACTTTAAATTACCAATTTTGTTAAATGTAATGCTGTCAAGCTAATATGACCATACGATTGTCATTGTGTTTTTCCAATCTATTACAAACCTAAATGATAAGGGATGAGTTTGGTGTCCAAAGTATAACGGATATAGAAAATCTAAATTGATTTTCACATAGATCCAGTCAGCATCCTATTTTTATTAACAAACTAAACACTTCTATGCATCCTTTGGACCCAAGGAACTCATATTTACCATTTGTTTTAAAAAACATACTCAAAATTAAGATGGCAGCTAATTTGGCTGCTATAACTAGCCTAGCAAAAAAACTCATGCAAAAAATGGCGACTTTTCATACCTACATTCTGTTATACGCATTCGGGAAATTTGAATATAAATACAAATGAAGCACTATATATACACTCTTTGACACAAGAAACTCCTACCATTTAAATTTTTACTATATTTTTTAATTTTTTTAATTTTTTTAAGTAAATTAATATTTTTATACGAACATTGAAACATTTTGATAAAAACGTGAATAAACTCCCATATATTTGTATATACGCAAGATATATACTTTTAACCAATTTTGTTAAAATGTAAAATGCTTCAAATCTAATTTACCATACTATTAGTCATTGTTTTTTTCAATCATATTACAAAATCCCGAAATGATAAAATGAGTTTGTGTCCAAAGTATTAGTTGCTTCATTATTTATATATATTTATCAAATTTTCGAATCAAATACATAAAAATTGAGATCTATGTGTAGATATAGGTGAAATATGCCAGTTTTTGGCTATTGGTGTTCCAACACCTTAAATGATAGATGAGCTTTTTTGTGTCCAAAGGTTTATGGTTGCTTCATTTATATTATGCATGTTAAGAAAATAATCCCGTGTTGGCTATTATAGTGGACAATTGCCATATACGTGACCAGTCATGGATTTCAGGCATGTTAATTAAAAAACTTTTGAATTTGGGTTCATGTGTCCCAAAAGGAGTATGTAAGTGGCTTCTATACTAACGTGTCCAACATAATATGAAAATTGCCCATTGGGTTTGAAAGGCATGTTAAAAATTTAAAAAATGGTAGATATGGTTTCTCATGTTTAAAAGTATGTCTATTTGCTTTCATTTATATTTTCATTAAACTTTCCTTATGCGTCGTACACATTGTATTGGGATTTTGATTATGCTTGTACCAGTCGCATTTTTGTCACCATTTTGGATTGACAAGCATGTTTAACATTTATAATAAAAAACTATATTTTACCCATTACGTCCCTATAGGAAAATGACTACCAACCCGACGATCACTGCAAAAGAGGGAGGTAGCGCAATTTGCCTTGTTAGATCAGACAATTTACCCTAACCCACAAGGCAAATGTTCGCTCCGTGATTTTTGAAAAGGGGAAATTTTTTTTTTAACATTTAAGTTTTTACACATTTGTTGATTTATAGTTTTATTAGAATTTCCTATCATGCATAACATATGTTAGATTAAACATCACCAGTTAGGCTATTGAAGGGATACCAATGGCCCTTTAGCCGCCATCTTCGATTTAATTATGTTACCAAAGCAAAATAAATGAGTTTCCCTTGTATTCAAAAAGTATACGTAGTTAGTTATAGTTTGTTACAATATTAATAACACTGGATCACATGGCTGTATGAAAAAATAATATACACTATTTAATAGTCATTCTTATGGTTTCATTTGTATTTTTATTCAGATTTCCTCATGTGTATAACGTATGTATGGTATTAAAATAAGCAAGTTTTGGGCTCCTTGATAGTACTTACAAGGGTCATTATTAGCCTCCATCTTGGGGTTGAATGGTCTAAAAACGAAGTAATAGACAAGATCTCATGGGTATGTTTGCTTCATTTCTATTAGCATTCAATTTCCTGATGCATATAACATAATATACGGTAGGTATTATGAAAATCTCACCCCCATTTGGCTATTGATAGATTAAGAGTGCTTCAATACGCATATTGTCATTTTTTTCATTGTCAATCTGGATTTTGGAAACATGTAAACAAAGCAAATGGTGTTTTTCCAGTGTCCAAAATTATAATTTACAATTTGTAAATGGATAAAAAAACCTGTAAACTTTTGATTTTTGTATTCAAATTTCCTATGTGTCTAACATAAGAAGTAAATAGGTGTATGACAAAATCACCATAGCAATTGAAAGTGCTTACAGAAGCTGAGCTATTATATTAGCCACCCAGTTGTGGATTTGAAGTATGTTTTCCTAACTATAAATGATAATGAGTTCCTTTGTCCACATTATACATCTTGGGTTTTTTTTAATTGTTCATAAATGTATTGTCACTTTATTTACACCAGCGAGGCCCAAATAAAAAATTTGTTCTGCCTTGGGCCGTGGGTACATCATGTAACATCTGTACAAATACAATTATCTTAAGGCTAAAAGTTAAAGTAATACATACAAAGCAAAAAGCAAATCTAATATGACAAAACTGAAACCAAACACCAAAAACAATTAAAACAGCAATTAAACAAGAAAACGCTTTGGTTTTCTTCTGAATACATCAAAGTGATAGACTGGCTGAATATTCTCATCAGGTTGCTCCAGATATTGTAACCCGATAGGAAAGACTACGTTTTTTGTATCTGTTTTAGGTAGAGGAATGGACAACAACATTATATTTATGACATGGATCTATGTGAAACACATCCACATTTTACTATGATCCAGTGCTTACAACGGTGGCCGCCATCTTGGATTCAAAAGCGTGTTAGCAACACAAAATGTTTGGAATCTTTTCTTTTCTTCTGTCAGAGTATTAATGTAATTTTCTTTTCTGCATCAAAAGTTGAATAACTTATGTAGTTTGTCTTAATTACCAGTTCTGTTTAATAGAGCTTTTCGGTTGCCATATTGGCCGCCATCTTGGATTTGAAGAATGTTTAACAAAAAGAAATGTCAGATGTTGTGGGATCCTAGCACCACAAGATCCATGAATTGTTGAATCCTATTCATTTTGATTAGTGTTAATGCAGCGTTTATTATTCATAACATATGCCTTTTTGGCCCATTTGGACCATCTTGGATTTGTTGAATGTGATTGCCTAGATTGAATTTAAGCTGGTTTTTTTTATCTTGGTATCGCACATATGGGTAACTTTTCGTCAATTTGGACCTCATACTGGCGTTCAAGATACTAATTATAATGGACTTTATGTATTTTGGCGGCCATCTTGGATTTGGACACCCTAAAAAACCGTTTTGAAAAAATTCCAAGATATTTTTCCAACATGTTCCAACAACAATGCATACAAACACATACAACCAACACACAATTAAATCCAAGAGGAATTGTCTTTAATAACAGAAACAAAACAGAAATTACATTACAGCCTACACTAGTGGGCGAGCTTGTGGGGGATTTGTCCATCTGTGGGGGTGTTTTAAGGAGGGGTTGTTACAGGCCCGTGTGATTAAGTGTGTGGGAAAAAGAAAGGGAGGAGAGACAGAAAGATACAGGGTGGTTGAATGATGAGGTTGAAGTAAGGCGATAGGAGAAAGAAGGATTTGTATAGGAATGATGAAAGAGAAATGGTCGGAAGAGAATAAGTGAGGTAAGAGATTGAAGAAGCGAGCACAGAAAGTGGTTGCGAGGCTATGAAGGAGGAAGCTGATAAGGGGGGATTGCAGTTTGAGGGAGAACCCCAACAAGGTGTATAAGTTAGTGAATGCATAAAAGGAAGGAAAAGATTTTGAAGGGGAAGATGGTATGAGAGGAAGTCGTGGGGAAAGTTGTACTTCAGTGAGAAAGATAGGAGGCAGGGTCTGGAAAGATCATATGGAGAAATTTGAATAGGAGAATGATGGGATCCAAAGGTGGAGGCTGTATGTGGTGAAGTGCCAGTTGAGAGAGTCCGTCAGGAAGAAGTGGTAAATGCACTTGAGAATGAAAACATGAAAAGGCTGCTGGACCCTCGGCAGTGAGTTTGATATGATTATTGGCGAGTGGAAGATAGGATTGGTGTGATGATGGAGTTGTTGTCAGAGGGTGTTAGATGAGGAGAATCCCGTGGAAGTGGGCTGTGATTGTTTATTCCAATTTTAAGGGAAAGGGGATGCAATGAGCTGTGGTTGCGTATAGGGGTGTGAAGTTGTTGGATCATGCGATGAAAATTGTGAAGAGGGTACCTAGAGAACCGATTCGGAGGATAGTGAAAGGGAATGAGATGTAATGGTGGTTTATGCCCGGAGTGAACGAGAAATGCCGTGTTTCATTTTGAGGAGGATGCATGAGGAATATCGAGCAAAAGTGAAGAAACTGTATGTTCTTGGGGGAACTGGAGAAGGCCTTTGATAGATACCGATGAATGTTCTATATGGAGTGGCAATGAGGAAGAGGGGATACCAGAAGTAATGATTAGAGCAGTGATGAGTCTTATGAAGGGAGGCAAAAACAGAGTTAGATTAGGGTCTGAGTTGTCTGAGTTGAAGGTGGGTGTGCAACAAGGTTCTGTGTTTGTCACCGTTGGTGTTTGCAATTTGTGGTTGATGTTGTTACGGAGATTGGCAAACGAAGGTTTTGATGAGTGAGATTCTGTATGCTGATGATTAGTTTTATGTTGATACAATGTCGGGTTTGAGTGAGAAGTTTTGGAAGTGGAAGAAGGCATTGAGAGTAAGCCTTGAGGTAAACCTTTTTGGAGACTAAAGTTATGTGAGGGGGAGTATGGTAGGTGTTTAGTGAGTAAGGTGGACCTATGTGGAATATGTGGAATATGTGGAAATGGGTGAGGGCAATTCGTGTGTTGTAGAACTGTGGAAATGGATTCATAGAGATGCACAAAGATGAGAGAGTGACCACCCCAGTTTGGCAAGAGACTTTGTTTGTGGAAGATGCAAGAAGAGAGTTGAGGGAGTGGGGAAGGAGTGGAAAAGTTGTGATGACGAGGTGGAAACAGTGAAGGAGTTTACATACCTAGGTGACCGGATTAGATGCGGGTGGTGGATGTGAGGCGCTTGGAAGAAGATTTCCTTTGAAGATGAAAGGGATGCGGTGTACAGGAGTTGTGTGAGATCATGATGCTGTAATGGGATTGAGACATGGTGCCTGAGTGAAAATGAGATTGGGATTGTGAGAAGGGCAAGAGAGCAATGGTGAGAGCATGTGTGGTGTGAATTGATGGATAGGAAGAAACTGAGGATTTGATGCAGATGTTGGGTTGGGAAGAGGGTCGCGACCGCTGGCGACGGCGAATGGCTGTAAGATGGTATTTGTGCACGTGCTGAAGGACGGATGAGGAGCATGTTTTAAAAAGGGGCTTTGATTGAGGTGGGTGGTTGAGACGAGGGGTGGCCGACCAAAGTAAGGACAGGGATGAAGCAAGTGGAGGAGGAGAGGTAGGAGTGGTGGTGTTGAGGATGGGGATGCGTTGAATCGGCCGAAGTGGAAGGATGGAGTAGGGCAATGCACGATGTTAGGTGAAATCCTCCGGCCACCCCCGGTTGTGCGTAGACAAAACCGGATTTAAAACTTTGGTTTACTACTTTACTAAGCTACTACTATGCGTCAAAAATATTCATTTAATATACACATTTGTTGATTAAAAGTTATGTGGCAAACTTAATAGTTGGCCTACAAATTACCTGATTCTTTTTATCCTCATATCAATGTGCCCTATCTGGTTTTGGGTATGGTATTTTTATGTGTAAATATATCTCTGTTCTTCCAATGGCCTAGACTATCAATTTAGAGTCAAATTGAATGTCAGTGCCGCTTTAAGCATAAATTTTCATCTTGATTGGAATGGCCGTCACCCCAAAACCCCATCCGAAGTTTTGCTCCGATATTTCCACCCTTTTTAAGTGGGAGCTGAAAACATGATTTTGTCTCATGGTAAAGTTAAAGACACTATCAGTGATTTGAAAAATAATGTGAAATTTGGCAGAAATAGCTTCAAAGTGAAGGATAAGTCTGTAGAATTCTCATAAGTACCTTTTCCAGCTGTAGAATTGACATAAAAGAGAAAACGGCAGTGTTCCAAGATAACGATTCTCCATTTATTACGCGTTTTAAGTAAGTGTCGCGAACGGACAGTATGACTTCAAGTCTCTGATTCGTCCCCTTATTAGGTTCCTTCTGGTCTATAATTTGCAGTCGGTTAGGATACCTGTACTTGTTACATACATGCAAATCTGATTTTTGGATGATTTTTTTCGATTTGCTGATTTAGCACATCACTGATAGTGTCCTTTAATATTGGTCGACCAAAATGGCATATTTTTCAACTCATGACTCCAAAACCAAACATCCTTTAGCCCAAAGAATTTCACAGGGTAAATGAGAAAAATAGTAGCTTCTTCTGATACAAATTTTGGACCACTTCCGTTAAAATCTGGGGTCCTGGTGACAGACAAGGCTATTCTTGCATTTTCGTACCAGGACCTTTAATGAGATGTGAATCAAATCTTTGTATAGAATGAGGGACGTGTGACTCCATCGTCGGGCAGGACAAAGCCTGCCTGACAGTATGTCCTGTGCCCCTGCCGTCTTTGGCTTTGAAATTTCCACTGAATCAGATTATAAGGCTATGGATCTGTAGCAGTATGGGCATATTCGCACACCTTTAGCTGTCAAGATACCAGGTGCTAACTTGTGTTTGTAAACATTGATGCACCTCATTTATATAAAACTTTTTGTCACCCAATAATTATTATTATATAGAATGTTCCAGGTAACTAGTCGAGCGCAGAACCTAATTAAAGAAAACCGAAAAATACACGGTCTCGAACCCGGACCTCTTGCTTTCTAGGCGTGAGATATTACCACTGGGCCACAGAGGACTGTGTTTATGTGGATACCAGTGAATGAGCGCTAATGTATTTCAGTCTTTATTTCAGAATTTCAAGCGGCCGTAATTATATTTTATATTTTAGAATGGGAGGGCCTTATATGCATGATTCTAGCAGAATCTATGACGAAGCGAAACTCAATTCAATGCACGCGGGGATCAAGTAAATGATACAACCCGAGAAATACATGAGCGCCCGTTCACTGGTATCCACATAAACACAGTCATCTGTGGCCCCGTGGTAATATCTCACGCCTAGAAAGCGAGAGGTATGGGTTCAAGACCGTGTATTTTTTGTCTTTATTTAGTTCTGTGCTCACTAGTTTCTCCGAGCTTCTATATAATATTTGCCAATTTACTTTCTTGGGTTGTATCATTTACTTGATCCTTGCGTCCAATAATTATGATGTGCACATACACTTTAAACTGATTGAAATTTATTTGATGCTATCAGAGTTTTTAAAAGAAAAATACTACTATTTATCAAAAGTTTTAATTGTGTTTTTTTTTTGTCTCCTCAAATAGATATTGTGAAGAATATGGTTTGGAAAACCCATGTGATGACATCTTTGAATTTTTAACGCACATTGCCAGGACAAAAGAGAAGACAATCAAAGTTAAGACATTTGAAGGTGAGACAAAATGAGACATGAAGGTGCACTTCATGACTACAGCAAGGAGTCATATTCTGGAGTTTCTGTGACCCGACCCATCTGACACACTTTTTTTCTGACACACTTATGAATTCGGAAACCCTTCACGGAACAAAGCACAGGTTTATTCTGTTAAGGTTTCCGAATTTGTGTGTGTCAGAAAAAGTTTGTCAGATGGGTCACATGACAGAAACAAAAAGTTAGTCTGCCCATATCCTGTACGAATCCATGGGCAAACCACATGGAATGACTGATGAGCACAAAAATTGGAGTTTCTGTAATGTGACCCATCTGACACACTTATGAATCAGAAACCCTTCACGGATTAAAGCACATGTTTATTCCGTTATGGTTTCCACATTCATAGGTGTGTCAGAAAAAGTGTGTCAGATGGGTCAGATTACGGAAACTCCTGTCATATTCACTTCCCCTGTGTTATGTACATAACACAAAATTCTTAGTGTAGTCACAGATCATATTCACATCAAAGTTAGTCTGCCCAGATCCCGGGGGAATCCCTGGTCAAACCACATGGAATGACTGGTGAGCACAAAAATGGGAGTTTCTGTAACCTCACCCATCTGACACACTTTTTTTCTGACACACTTATGAATTCAGAAACCCTTCACGGAATAAAGCACAGGTTTATTTTGTTAAGGTTTCCGGAAACTCCCCACAAAAATTGACAAGAAGCAAGGGGAAGATGTGTCTCCTTGTCATTTAATTAGTATTTCTTACCGTATGTTGGATACATATATTTGAAGAGTTCATTTCCAAAAGGGCCTTGATAATATCGGATCCTACGCATGATAATGATAAAATTGGATGATTTGCGCCCAATATTTATTGGTCTCGCTATGAGTTTTAAAATACTGGGCTCGACTGCATCTCACCTAATATTTTGCAACTCATAGCTCAACCAATAAATTTGGGCTGAATCAATCCAATTTTATTACAAACTTGGGTTATTAGCAGAATGAGGTAAAGAGTGTAAAATCGCATATTTTGACACTAATTTCACGTTTCAGGGACTTGTTGCTATTTTTTAAGACACAAGGACATTTCCAGAAATATGCTCCCTTTTTTTTAAACCAGGTACCATATCATGCTTACCAATATATTAATCATGTACACCCACAATGAAAATAAGACAAAAATGTCCTTTTTATATAATAAAAGTATTTTCTGTCATGCACAATTGAAAATCTAAGCATGCTTCTCTATAGGGCCTGAAATATTGTTTTGGAAAAGGCAAAAATATGCCCGCATCCTCCTTTTTTAAATATGTTAGGACAAAAAACTAATGTTTACTTTACTTGGCCTTACATTTTTGTGTCACTTGCCTCTCAAAATATTAGTCATTTTGTCGCCCACATCACATACTGTCGTATTTTGCCTAATTACTTAGTTCATCGAGTTCTTGCCATCCACAAAGTTTCAAAATGTGAGGATGCTTAATTAATTAGTTTATAATTATAGATTTTTCATTTTCCTTAAAAATCACCATTCATTTACTCATTTTTGATATAGCGTTGTAATATTTTCTGATCCCAAAATAAACGATTTCACATACAGACCTTTTGAACATATTTCTTTCTAACCTTCTTTTCGTACACAACTTTTCACATAGGATCATTTTACATACATTGACAAATAACGGTGTATATGCGTCATATTTTGCAATATACATCATTTGTGATTTCACATAACTTTGTAGCCCCTAATTAAGATACTATCATTGTTGTTTTTATAATTGGAATTATGGTATATTGGATTTAAATGTTTTCTTCAAACAGTAAGGTTCTGATTTTTCTTTTATATGCTTCGTTTTAACCGTATAGACATGAAATGTTGCGGTCGATTTTGAATTGCGATTTTCTCGGAAAACATGTTTTGTAGAATATGACAGTATGTGATGACGATTGGTCGTGAGAATTTACTCTTATATTTTTTTTTTTTTTTTTTTCTTTTTTTTTTTTTTCTTCTTTTTTTTTTTTGTTTTTTTTTTTTCTTTTTTTTTTTTTTTTTTTTTTTTTTTTTTTTTTTTTATTTGCTTATTTTCTATCAATTGACAGGGAGCAAAGCTGTGAGGTGGAACATCAATGCTGCGGCTGTGATTTTCCTGAGACTTTCAGAGAAGGAAAAACTGGGAACCTTCACCTTTTATGGAAAATGAACAAATTTATTATAGTATTTTATGAAAAAAATTACCTACAAGGCGTCAGCTAGGAAAGAGCTAGTGGCGGCCCCAGCACATGCTGCCTGCATGGTGGGCGTGGGTGCAAAGGGTAGGCCCACCACCCCCCCGAAAAACTTTGGATTGACGTCAAGAAGGGCATCCAGCAATGATCATTTCGAGTGAGGTGTATCGAGTCATGATGTATGGACTTTTTGAAGGTTCATCTGCATCAACCAGATCAGGATACAAAAAAATTTGCCTAAATCGCGGTAAGTTGGATCAGAAAGTCGCCCAAATCGCTAAAAAGTCACGGGCAACACTGGAAATCCAATAGCAACCTGTGTTAAAAATTTGACAAGAAAGTTTGGGCGTCGTGGTTAAAAAATTGGGCTACCAAATTATGGGGTTTGGCAACACTGATCCACCATTGGTAATAGTGATGTCGACCTTGAAGCTGCTACACTTGTCAATGGGCTACCATTTGTGGGTTTGGCAACCCTGATCCACACATTGGTAAGGGCAAAAAAAAAAAAATTGTTTGCTTGTCCACAATCGATTTTAAAAAATTGGGTCGGTCGGTCGGGAAAAGTTTTTTTTTTTTTTTTCCTTTTCGATTTTCCCCATTTCCAACGCAAACCGTACATGCCGCTTGCAAAATGTATCAACAGACTCCAAAGTCTCGGTTGGATCTGTGGTTGCCCATGGGCCAGTTCAGATGGCGGCAACGTATATGCCCCTCAAGTGAAGACCGGCAGCGTCAACGTGAAGTGATTCGTACAGTTCTTGTAAATTTTGCTCACGATTGAAGCTGCCGATCTTCGACAGTAGAGTTTTGCTCATATGTGACCGATCGCCAATGTCTGTGGACGTCGCCATATTGGAAGTCAACTGAAAACACAGGTGATTTGCGCAGAATATATTGTGCCCCGTCAAACATGTTCAAGTAAAATACATTTGGGCATTTTTCACAAATATATACAAAATAGCATTTGTAAAAATGATATTAAAGAATGAAATGTCATTCACTAATGGTTTATCGGTTTACTTTTATTTTACACGGCGAATTTGACCACGCGATATTGTGTATTTTCGTACATTTGATACACGTTAAAATACAATCTCATTCCTAGAATGCGCGGTTGTGTGTGTTCCCAACGGCATTCGAAAGTCTGAGAAATGTGGCACTGGGAGGTGGAACATTCTCAGTTTGAGGGCATCGGACACGGATTGGGAAGCCTTCTCTTCATGTTGACATTTTTTCCGACGGGTAGTTTGTCAATTTCGGGGTAAAATTGAAAAAAAAAACTTTTGAAAAAAAAAAGTTTTACAGTGGCAAAGCAAATGACGGTCGGTCGGAAGTGGACAAGCAAACAATTTTTTTTTTTTTTGCCTAATAGTGATGGTGACCTTGAAGCTGTTACACTTGTTCCTGATGTGGTTGTGAAATTGGCCGAGGATTCTGATAATGCTAAAGAGTGCAATTAAATATTTTTTTTTTATTTTTTCAAAGTCTTCTGGTTACAGGTCACCAGAGGTTAAATTCTGTATGACGAAGTGAAGAGGCAATGATCAGTCCTGCCTCGTAAGGTCGGATAACCTACATTAACATCAAAGGCATCTCACATTTGTGGTCGCCTTCCACCACATCAAAATCAGACTTTTTTCCATAAAGCAGAGATGTAACGTTTCCAGATTTTCAGATTTTTGGCCATAAATTAAAAAAATATATATTTTTGTTTATTTTTTTTAATTTTGGGGATCAAAGTGTTAATGATAAAGGTAAAATTACATCAAAAACTCGATTTTTAAGTACCATTTTATTTCAGATGGGGGTCTATGCTAAAATGTAGCCTTCCAAAAATTTTGGATTTTCAGGAAATGGGACTACTCCTACTTGTTGTGTTGTAGTAGCCTAAGGCACTCCACAGTGGTGCCCGGAGCACTTCAGTGGATTTGTTGTACGCTATAAGAAATATCATTATTATTAGGCCGAAAAAAAAAATGTTTGTTTGCCCTTTTGGCCTGAAAATCGGGAGGGTTGGTCTGTCAATGTTTTTTTTTTTTAAATACAAGACAGGAGAAATGCAATGGCATGAAATTTTATGTTATCTAAGCAAGTTTAATGTCTTTCAAAATAACATTGATTCACCGTAACCAACATTCTGCCAAGGGCGATTTGGTAGTGCAGCCACCAATACCTTTTCCAACTGTAGCACTTTAGAATACTTTGTATCTAGTAAGTTCTGGTACAAACTATCAAATGTTGCATTCAAATTGACAGATGCGATGTGGTATAATATACAGTCAATGTAAGCACCATATTTTGCTGTGAAACGCACAGCGTAGCAGTCAGGTGCCATCTTTAAATCACACGCAAATTTGACAGTATTGTACCGCGTATTTCATGGACGATATTAAAAATAATATCTAACAATGTGTCAAAAATATTTTAAGAAAACACCCTTTATACCAGAAGTTGCAAACCCATCCTTTTGTCGAGTCGCCATGCCATGTACAAAACACACCTATCGATGGTGGTCGAATTCAGCTACTCTACCTCTCCAGAACAGCGCATTTCTAGTATTGGGAGCATGCACTAAGGCTCAGACTGCATGCGTATTTTGTACCGAATCAGAAAATATGGAATAAAATACTTGAAATGTGCACAGGAACTTTCTGTGAAATGATATTCTGGACTGAACGGTATGTTTTAATTGCTCTAAACATAGCGTTTTCCATTCAAAATTCTAAAACCGCCGCCCGGTTACAATTTGACACCTCAGTCATTTTGTCTTGACCCGGAAATCGTGTCTACAAAATAGGTGTGGCTAAGGTCAATAATGTTGTCAATAATACTAATATGCGCCCTGATTGGTTAATTATATAATTATATTAATTTATGTTCAATAATATTTTATCCTGGTTATAAAGTCAAAGTCTGAAGTCTTTTATCCAACAATTGTAGGTACAGTATTTTAATGTTTTGTATCATGAAAGCGACACGTTTTTTACGAAATTTACTCCTTTCTAGGAAGCTTTTCTAGTTTGCCGTTCATATTAAAATGTGCATCATACTACTAGAGGATGCTTGGAATTGGTTTGCCCCTCAGCTTGGGGGAGGGGGTTGTATTACAGGATATTGATTTAAAATTCATTTTGAGGTAGTTTAGGCTATGAGGCCAAAGCGAAAAAGATGCTCGGATAAGGACCAAGGTGGCGCACCCCTGGGAAGTACATAATTCTTCCGAAATAATTTTCCTAAAATTATAGAAATCAGTTCTACTTATGTTCTCACTTCTAGTATGTGCACATTCTTGAGAAAATGAATTAAATGTCTTCTCAATTTATGCCCTGAATATCAGTGACTACGGGATGTATACCATGATTCATTGACTCCAGCAAGTAATGGGGGCTATTGATAAGTAAATCCGCTCGGTATGTAGCAGACCAAATACTTCACAGATTCCTTTTTCTTCTGGAACTTCAGAGCCATTGTTATTATCCATGCAACTGAAAAGATTGCACGTGCTATACCATCACCCCGATCTAGATTAAGCTATTTTTCATGACGTGAACACAAATTACCTGTCCTCTTTCACGAAGAAATAAAGTTAGAGGTTCTACTGTGTGTTCAATTTTATTTGACCCTATATTTCATCCTTTATTCGAAGGGAAACGAAGGTGAACAAAGCTCATGAGAAAGAAAATGTTTGGCAAACTGTGACCTAACATCTTGTGCAGAACCAAACCTGTAACTTGCCGCGTAACCCTATTTCCATGCAATTTATTGCTTTCATAGCAGAAATGGAAAATCATTCACCTATATGAAATGCAGGTGAACCGGTGCCAAGCAAACTTTAAATTGAATAGAAAAGAGGTCCTATATTAATATGATTAAGTTGTGGGTGTTGGTTCTGCACCAAGATGTTAGGTTCATAGCTTGCCAATCAAACTACTTTCATGATTTTTGCTCATCTTTGTTTTCTTTTTGAATAAATGATGAAATATACGATCAAAGTTATTAAACTCCCAGCAGAAGTTTGAGTTTTATTTTCTTCGTGAATGAGGCTGTAGCTCAATCCAAACCGGGCGGTGAAACAATTCAAAAGCTTTTAACGTCATGGACATACCAATGGTTTTGCAGTCCCAGAGAATCTGAAGTCCGTTGTCCTATTCATCCTATTCATAACGGACAGATTTACTTATCAATAGCACCATTATTTGCTGGAGTCATGGAACGTGGTGTACATCTCTTGGTCACTGATATTCAGGGAAAAAAGGAGATGACATTTAATTCATTTTCATGAAAATGTGCACATACTAGAAGTGAGAACACGCATAGAACTAATTTTGATTATTTTAGACAATTTATTTTAGCAAAATTATGTACTTGTAAGGGGTGCGTCACCTATGTAGACGCTATGAGATCTTGCCCGCTAGCCTAGTTTAATTTGTTTTTTTTTTCCTTCTAAATCCGAAATTTCAAAATTAAAAAAAAAAAGCGACCTGTGATTTCCGATTTTTTGGGTCGGTCGGAAAAGGGCAAACAAACTTTTTTTTTTTAGGCCTTATTTCATACATATTTAATGTTGCCAGTGAGTGTGGGACATTCCATAATCTGACCATCTTAAATTGAAGCACTTATTTAGAAAAGTGGTCAGGGTTGGGGAAGTGGTTATGTAAAACCTGCTCATGTTACGGAAACACCCATGAATTTGACAATGGGTGGATTTTCTTAAAGCAATATTAGCACATTTTTTGAAGAGCGCCCCCAATTTTTCAAAAATTTTGAGATTTTTACACGGTTGCATTGGTAACTGGCTAGTAAACTATACCTGTGAATGGTTAAAGGTCCATGGACATGGCTGAGTAGACATTTCTTAATTTCTTACATTTTCGTACCTCAACAGTATCCTGATGATATCGCAACACAGATTTTTAAAAGTGAACATCGGGAAAGTGTTATATTTCTAGGATAAATATACCCAAACTGACAAGGCCTTCTCCTGCTTTCGCGAACGCATATCAAGATGCTGGAGCTGGATTTGGCCCTGTTAATGACGTCAGAGTAACAAGTTGGAAACAACGCACACGTGTGCTAACCGCACCGCACACTCCAAAATTTCTCCTTGTCGGTTCTTTGTCTGGGACTTGAATAAAGCTATTCTCTTCTGATTCTCCTTGTCGGTCCGGTCGCCGCTGGTGCACCCTCGGACAATACAGCACATTATTATCGTAATTTTAAGGCACCAAATCAAGAAAAATTATGCCATATATACAACACTTCGACGCTATACCGCGAGAAGTCAATTGTGCAAGAAAACTGGCCACGCGCACGTCCGCTCACGAGAAGATCATGATGCGTTACGCGTATCGAGTAATTGTGACTCGGGGCGTGCACTTCCGGGGGTCATGCTGCAAGCGCGATAATCACTTTCGTTTGGAATTTCCTTTGAAAGCTTGTCCAAAAACACATGATATTATGCCCATTTGTATTCCAAATATATCAGTTTCTCAATTTAATGCATTCATGCAATGTTTACATTGTACCAATACATACTCATGAATGAAACCTTTTTTTGGTGGTTTATAAGTTGTTTAAATCATGTCCAGGGACCTTTAACTCGAAAAGTCGATGAGTCACAAACGAAGGACTTTTGTACTAGAATAATATTCGGGGATACCGATAATATCAACGGATGCTGGAAGGGAAAGACGGCCTTCCAAATGTGAAATAGACGGGAAATTGAGCCATGTACGTGTCTACGCTCATCCATAGTTGTTTTTAATAGTTCGGGCAAGCATGTTAGAGGTTATTTTCACGAGGTGGCCACTATTTCATCATGGACGTGACATAAACGTAATATTTCCAGCTCTGCCGTTAAGTCCAATTGGGATCCCCATTCTAATTACAAATAGTTTATTTGTGATAAATACGCATTTTTAGCATTCTCGTTTGCAGGTAATAGTGTCCAGGACAATTACCAACGTAACGTGCAAAAATATCAAATTTTGAAAATTGAGGCGCTATTCAAAAAATGTGTATTATTGCTTTAAGCATCTGCCATGACCTTGCACAATAAAATCCACTACACATCCTGTAGATATGTGACAGTGAATCGTTCAATTAGTAAGAGATGTATATTTTTGATTATATTACCATCACAAATAAATTATAGTGCATACCAACTGGGGGAGTTGCTTCCCCTGGCTTGAAAATAATGGGTCGGAATGCCCATATTTTACATTTTCATCATGATTTTTGAAGGATTGCGATCAAAATTGGCCTAATTTTATTTGCGCTCATTTGATCTGTCTAGAAACTAGGTGGAGCAGCTCACTGGGATGCGTGGGAATTTTTCTCCCACGGCTCATTGCTTTGGTATGCCTCGAGTAGGTACTATGTGATCTGGCATGCTAAAAAAAGTGAGTGCATCATTGAGTCAGTTTTTGAGACTGCCTTAGGGGTACTGTCTGCTTGTTCTCCATTGAGCAAACCGGGGAGGGAGTCGGAGCACTGTGGGCATGAGATTGAATATGTAAGCTATTCATTGTATTATCATCACATTCATTGCTATGCTTCAAGGATTATTGGAGAAATCTATCAGCACATATATAATGAAATATCCCTAAATATGACGTAACAGATGGTTGCATGGCATGGAGTATTCCTTGCAAAGAGAGAAAGCACTGAAGCAGTAGACGATTTAAGGAAAGCGCCATGTTTATTATTTTACACTATCGTTTTGCCACAAGCCACGTTTAGTCTGTCCACACCTAATGGAAAGATGATCAGTGTTTAGTCAAATTCGGGCCTGTATGAAAGACTCAACGTTGAAATAAAAAAAATCATTCTTTTTTTATAATTTAATGTTTTCTTTAAAATAGATTAAAAGTATCCAAAATGGCATACATTTGTATAGGGATCAGGGGTTACGTGCGACTGATTAAACCTATAAATATTAGCGACCCCTTTTAAAATGTCACATTTTCATGGATTGTAGTGTTTAGGCCAACTAAAAACCTTTGTTAATTCACACAAATGATATCTAAAACACCCCCCTCTACTTTTTCTCAAATCACTGAGGTTTTAAAAAGTGTAGTTTTTTGCAAAAAAATTCGAAACCAAACAAAAGATCCTTTGTGTGCTCAACAAGTTCACAAGGATGAGTTGTGGCAAACCTTGTGAGAGTAACAATTGATATATTTTCGCTGCTTCTGTTTCGGTATTGCATTGCGGAGTTGTAAATATACCACGGGGGAATAAACATTGTTGTAGTTCAGTGATGGTGTACATTTGTCGGAATGAAATCTGAGTTTTCGCAAGGGAGTACTCCAATGGCCATGAAACCATCTGGTACGTTTTCTTTAGGGTTATTTCATTTACTGGTGCGATAGATCATACAATAAATCACTTTAAAGCCACTATCAGTCATTTTTTTTTTTCCAAAATTCAAAAAATGACCATTTCGTCTCTAAATTGCTGTGTGAGGATCATATCAACAACTGATATTACAGTTCTTTGTGAAAAAACAGAAATTAAGGCTTTTAAGCGTGTCTTGAAATACCCATTTACAAGTTTCTAGGCCGAAAAGTCGGATCCGACTGTTTAGTAAACAGGTAGTAAAAATCGTCAATGCCTTCACAAATATGGTACGCTTAGCCACTTCCAGGGGTCTTTAATAGACAATTTCACTACAAACAGTGCAAAAAAAAAAATGGATCTTAGATGAAAAAGAGGGGGGCGCCATTATTACATTTTAGAAAAAAACGATGATGGTTTGGCTTTAACTGGCCCCTTGCTCAATAACACTCATGGATGTAAAAGGCCTGAAGATAAAAGCTGAACGGCCTGAAAAAGTAGTGGAATTTTGGCTAAATGCCGTACAAACGGGGCTAGAAAATAAAATTTTAAATTTGAAGTAGTAAGAAGGCCTCAATTCAGGCTATAGCCTGCGAAATGGCCATGCAATCTTGAAGTTGAGCCAATGCGACGTTCAAGCGCCAAATCTCATACTACATCCAGTGTCGCATCCAGGTGATAAAGGAGAAAGCTTGCTTGATCCACGAATCCAGAGTATTTCAGTCCCATCACAGTCTGCTTCCTTCTGGTGATGGTACATGTTGGGGTGGTGGTCGATTCCGGTGTTTAAGGGGTCCAAATTCTTGGACATTTAGCCAAAATTCAACATTCATTAGATCTTGAAATGTGTTTTCTAATGTAGAGAACACTATATTTTGGCATCCAAAGGAATTTTTAGACTCCAAATACCAAAAAAGTCTATGATGCCAATAAATACTGAAATTGTCTGCACTTTGTTGGACATAAATGGGAACATGACTTGAACATTAAAAATCCCCCTAACAGAAAAAATAGCAAATATTAAATAGTTAATGTTGCATATTTGAATGTGATTAGGGACCCTTTTATACAAAAAGTGAAATCTGGGGAAAACATCTTGAGGTAATGAAAAAAAAAAATGAAAATTAAAAAAAATTGTCGTAATAACTGGGACACAAAACCTTGTTAACAAAATGGTCGTAAAAGCATTTTCGTACCCCCATATCGCACCAATCCGTCTAATCTATATTTGAGAATAATAATTCTATCATTTTCCAAGTTGTAAAAGGCCAGGGAGGGAAACCATTTTTTTAATTTGCTGTGATTTCTCCCATGATTTTCATATGTTTGAGGGATATTTCCTAAAATTTTTAGGTGTAGGAATAAGGGACATGAAAGGGTTTTGAGTTTTTCCCGGTTATGTCGGATTTTTCAAGTCAGAGGTTTGGATGGTTAGTTTACCTGAAATGTTCAAAACACATTGTTAAAACATTATTTGCAGCATTCATTGAATACTTGAAGTTAATTGTTTGTAGAAATACACTGAATTTACTCCTTTAGTGTCTTACATAACTCGGGACATGAAAACGGCTATTTAACAAAAAGAGAGTCCTGTATTTTGGAAATTATTCTTATGTTTGTTTTTTTGTATCCCATAGTAATATCCCTCTTATCAACTCTTTTGATCTAGTTTTGACGATAACCACATTTAGCAGTGTACCACACTCAGAAGATGAAGGCATGACTGATGTCATCAAAACCGTGGTTGTTTTGGAGACCCCTGACAACAGGAAGGACACCTTTGCCCTGAACCCGCTCAGAATCGTCACGGCTGCTAAATTGTGAGGTCGGGTCAGGCAAAGTGGGGGTCCCAAAATGACCAACCCGCCAGTCTGGTTCTCTTGGATCGGTTGTCCCTCCTCAAACATGTGTGAAACAACTATATCTTTGAAATATAATAAACACACACAAATGAGTCTTTATTTATTAGAAAATATTCCTTGCTTTCTGTCTCTACACCCACAAACAAAGAAAACTTGTTAGCCAGGTTATAATGTACAAATTATACATTTTACAATCGGCCAAGTTGAATTAATATGATTATCAGCAATTAAATTCCCCAATCTGGCCGAGTGTTTTAAATTCCTATAATAGACATGACACTCCTTAAACTTTTTTTCGCTGAATCGGGTGGTGTTCCTTCTAAAAAGAATTATGGATGATCCCCTAAATGCACCCCAAAGTTAGTTTTTGTCTCATTCCTGGATTCTGGGTATTTTTTGTACAAGATGACTGCAACCCTTGTAAGACGCATTTTGGTATTAAAGAAATTATCCCTAAAATGCAAATGTCAGGTCCATCTCATTTTCTCCTTTGACAATTAGAACTTAGGTAATCAATTTTCTGCCTTTGTTTCATGTTAGAATTCACTGTTGCTTGGTTATTGCCTCGGCCACTTTGGCATATAATTCTGACAGGTGCATGGGCCAAGGTTTGAACCATAACCAATAGTCTACTACGTAATGTGCACTGCGAACCAATTTCAGCACTCATTGTAAACACAAAACACTCCATCAAAGTGATTGGGTCTTATACTTGCCCATAGGTTTGAGGATTAGTAATCTTGTTTTAAAAGCATGGGAATCCAAGGATTTGCCCATCAGAAATATTCTCGAGCTGGTATTTCTCGAAGAGTCAACTTTAACCTGGGTTAAACCCAGTTTATAGTCCGTCAATGATTTTTTTCTTGTTATGTTAAAAGTGCAATCTTATAGTGAGACAATTGCCGGGAACGGGCCGAAATGCATCCCTAGAAATTTTCCCACCTCTTAAGCAATCCATACTTCGAAGTATGGTGGAAGATAAAAGGGTCCCCTCACAAGGGAGAACCCTTGGTTTAAAAACCAGGTCTAAATTTATACTCCCTTCGAAATAAACAAACCAATTAAGTCACCCACCCTCATAGCATACCACACCATATATGTCCAGGGGCCCGTTCCCCAAACTCGTGCATACCCTACGGTAGACTAACTTATGCCGTATGTCCTACATACCAGACCTTTTCATACCAGTTAGTGTGTTGGCAAATTGGTCCACTTAGAAGGCATGACATAGTAATCACGCCGCAGATTTACGACCGAGTTTTCGGGAATGGACGAAAAAAAAATTCATTTTTTTTTTGTCTTTTCCATTTACCTATGTTGCATTTCCCCCTTATGAGATTCTCCTTTTCAAAGTTCCCCCTCCACTTAACATTTTTTTTGGTATTCCCTCAATCCTTTGTTCCTCCTCGCGTAAATATGGACTCTCCTTTATCTAAGGTTATTAGCATGTTTTAGATGCAATTGCACAGGCATATGCTTTGTACTTGGAATTTGCAAGTTGTTCCTGTATGGCACCTAGAGCGAAGTGCTTCTTGATGTTCGTCAAAGTGGCTCTATTTTAAAGGTGCAACGATAGATTTGAGGCAATCAGATTTGTGTGATGATAGTAAGTTCCCCATAAGAGATAGAGATTACCCAATAGATTTCTTACCTTGGTCGTTGGTTACAGAAATGTTCTAGAGAAAACTGTGATTTTGACTTGCTTTTATATTTAAATATAAGACATAGGCTGAATTTCGGATTTGCTCCTATACGAATTAGAACGTTGACATTTTTTTATACCAAAGAAACATTTCTCAGCTTTAATCCGTGGAGATAGGGGATCTATTTTGATGGATGGCTTTACATCTCTGGGCAAAAACAAATTCTAAAAGTTCACAGTTTTTAGGACACCTGTTATTTAAAATCTCTCGGTACGCACACCCTTGAAGAAATGGCCCCTCATCCGGTTTCAGGGAGTACCATATGACATCGAACTTTATAGAAGTGTACTTAATAAACGGCATAGCTACAACCATTGAATATTGGTAACTGATCAGGAGATGCCCAATTTAACACGGATGTATTGGTCCAATTTTTACATTCATGGTATCACAGTAGTATTAATT